>WBNO01028794.1:503139-522661 GCA_013400575.1 Peucedramus taeniatus | reverse complement strand
TGTGGCGGAGCCGTGCCCGGGTGTCCCGGCCGCGGTGCGGGTGCGTCGCCCGGGAGGCCCTCCTTGGCACCCGCTGCTGCCCATCCCGGGGTCCGCTGAGGATTCCGGCCCGGGGCGCTCCGCAGGTGGGGCTGCTGGGGAGCCCCAGCCGTCTCCTGGGCCAGCCGGCAGCGGCTGCCATGGGCTACCCGGCCCGTGGTGGCTGCTCCCCTCCTGCCGCTGGGCACGGCTGGCACACGCGGTGCATCCCCGGTTCTTGCTGCCCGCTGCCGTTCGGTATCTCACCCTCCTAGCCTGTGCCAGCCAGGGAAGCACGCACCGAGTGTGAAACGCTGGGCCTCGCTCCTGCCACCCCACTCTGCCGCCCCGCTTGCACAGGCACGGAGGAAGTGCTGGGCCCCACGGCAGGCTGCTGAGCCACATCACCCTGGCCATGAGCTGTGGAGCTCGGCACCTCTGGGAGTCTCGCTGTGGTGCCATGTGATGCCCAGCTCTGGCCTCTGCTCCATGAATAACCTGCCCCTATCATGCCAAGCATTACAATCCAATCTGGCACGGTGCTGGTGCTATCCCCCAAACCAGAGAGCTGGGCCAGGGCAATCTCTCAGGTCCCTGTCCCTACAGATTTGGCAGGGCAGGGGCAGAGATGCAGGGGCAGGGCTGGGTGAGTCACATCAGGGAGTGTTGCCAGGACACACAGCCCTTCTGGGGGCTCCCCGAGCTGGGTACCCTTCACCCAGCACCTCCTCAGCACCATGGCCGTGGGTGAGGCTGCTGCTGCTCCCAGCCCTTGGGCGTGCACACACTCCTGCTCTGTAACTTCCCAGCCAAGCTGTCCTTGCACCTGGCCAGTGCAAGGCCTGTGCTCACACGCCTCTGCAAATCCAGCAAGCTCCCAAAACATCCTCAGAGCTTCAGCCGTGGGAGGGGACACGGTGCCCCCCTGCCCATGGTGTGCCAGCCTCGGTGTGGCTCAGGTCACTGAAATCTCAGTTGGGTGAATGATTGGCTGTGAATCCCAGGGTTCAGATGAGTCACTGGCAGTGGGGAGTATGCGTGCCTGTGGGGTGTGGGTGCTGGGACACCTGGCTGTGCAGGACATGGCATCCTGCAGGCAGGAACATCCCATCACTGCCGCCCTGGTGTTGGTTCCATGGTGGGGAGCTCCGAGGGACAGCATGGTCTCCCTGTGTGCAGGGAGGGATCTGCTGTGCAAGGCCTTTCCAAAAGGATTTTCCCATTCAGGCATGAAATGTATCCTTGGAAGTGAGGCCATGCACTCCCCATAGAGCAGCAGGTGGAGAAGGAAGTCTTGTCACCAAGCCCATCTCAGGTGTCACAGCGGGAAGCTCTGTTGTGTCCCCAGCCAAGCACCTGTTTATGGAGGCACAAGCAGACACCTGACCTGGCTGGATAAACAGCGCAGTGTAGACATCAGGGATCACATCTGAGTCTTCTCTTCAGGCAGCATCTGCAGGGCTCTGCTGGCAGATGGCCCTTGAGTGCTCACAGTTTGTTCTAGGGATGTAGCCAGGAGGGTTTCATGTGCTTTCCTGGCCGTGCTGCTACGCTGCAGGAAGGATCACTGCCTTGAGGGCTGCTGCCTGTGTGTGGGTAAACTGTGGGGTCAGGATGGACCAGCTCTGTGAAACCTCTCTGCAGGGGTCCTGCTGGCACCCCTGGGTGCTGGGGGCCAGATGTGACTGTTGTCGCTCTCACTGAGGGCCCAGTGCAGGGTGATGGGATGAAGATAGGGGGGCCCTTATTCCAGGGTCCTGCTCATGCTCCCGACCTGTTCCCCATCCCCAGTGCAGCCCCCTGCCCACATGCTGGGTGTGGGGACAGGAACCAGCCTTTGGCAGGTGAAGGGTTAACAGGTCTGCACCGAGCTGTCCGGGAGGAAGTGTTGCAGGAACCTCTGCTCTCTGTCGGGCCTCAAACGGAAGTTGTGCAAGGAGAGGAAACCTGGGGCTCAGGGTTTCCCTTCCCTACCCAAGTACCTGCCCAGTTTGTGGGGTATCCACTGCTCTGGACACCCGCTGCAGCTCCGGGAGCTGCTGTGGGCACACAGGCCTGGTGCCAGCCATAAAACACCTGCCATTGCCACTGTCAAGGGTTGGACTTGGCCCTGGGAGTGCCAGGGAGCTCGTGGCCCTGGTGGCCGCTTGAGGTGGGGTGTCTGTGTCGCCTGGAGTGGGGCTGGCTGACGGAAGATGTCCCAGGGCCCCATAAGTGCAGTGCTCAGCCCTGGGAAACACTGCAGAGTGGGAGTCTGGGTTTGGAGCAGCTCCTTGGCTGTGTGTCCATGTGGGAAGTGTGCTGCTGGAGGTGTTTATTGGCCTCAGTCAGCCACAGCTTGACCCTGTGGTGCTTCATAGCCCAAGAGCTTTTGTCCTATCCAGATTCTCTGGCACCAGTTTATTGCAAAGACCTCTGAGCCCTTCCCACAGTGGGACAGCCCAGAGATGGGACAGTCTGGGGGAGAGCACCAGGAGCTGGGATGCTCCTGTGTCCCACCCTTCGGCCCCAGTGAGGGGCTGTGCTTTGTGACAGGAGCAGGAGCAGCCACATTGCCCTGGGACACCCCAGAGGACGGGATAATCCCACTGGCATCACCAATCTCCAGCTCCCCACTGGCACAGCAGCTCCTCTGGGGCTGAGGCTCTCTGCCCGTGCTGTGCCAATAGTCCTAGAGCCCTGCTCCAGGCCCTGCCAGAACAAAGCAGCCCCTGATACAGTGTTTCCCTCTCCATCCCAGGCGTGGATCAGCGGTATCCGAGCAGGCTCTGTCCCCTCCTGTGGGAACCACGTCAAGGCCAGCTGCCGCTGGATCGCCTTCAACGCAGAGGCGGCCGGTGAGGCACAAGGGGCCCCAGCACTGCTTGGGGAGTGGGATGGATTTGTCCCAGGATCCCTGTGGGGCTGGGTGGTGGGTCAGTCCCCCAGAGGGCACCAGGGTGAGTGGAGGAGGCTTTCCCTGAGATCCCTCCAAAGTGCTGGCAGTCCCACACCTCTCGGCCTACATTGCAAAGCTGAGTGCCCCTCATGTGTCCCAGGCTGGGGGGATTCCTGACCTGCTCCTGTGCCCTCTCCTGCAGGTGTGCTGGGCATTGTGCCCCTGGAGTGCGAGGATGGGGGCAAGAGGACCATATCTCAGCTCTGCTGCCACTCAGGTGGGTGCCAGGTGCCATCTCTCACCTCCACAGGATGTGTTTGGCCCTGCGTGGGCTGAGGGGGGGCTCAGGTGCTGAGTCCAAGCCTGGAAGGCTGTGGTGGGCTGTCTGCCAGGCAAGGGACATGGGGACCTCCAGGGACCATCACCCGTGGGCAGGATGACACCAGGAAGGCTGGAGTCAATCCATGTTCCTTCATCTCTCAGACTGCAGTGAGACCTGAACATGTAGCTCTTCCTCTCACCCTTCTAGCACAGCCTTTCCACATTACTCACAGCACGCCCTGAAACTCCCAGTACACCCAGTGCCAGGCTGGAGCTGGCATCACTGAGGCATCACTGCCTCCAGTGGCAGGAGGAAGAGGCTGGACCAGCAGCTCTGATGTGGGCAGAGTGAGTGTGGCAGGGAAGAGGCAGTGGCGGCATCGCTGCTGGCAGAGAAGCAGGACTCTGCCCTGCCCAGGCACAGGGAGGGGTGGTGCCCACCTCAGGGCACCCCTCTCCTGGTGTTGGAGCAGCAGTGGCAGCCTGAGGGGCACTGACCACCCATTTCCCCAAAATTACACCAGAGCATCAAGACAGGAGCAAGCTGGTTCCAGCACCACCTCCCTGCCTGTGTCCCCTGGCATGGCTGCAGGGCTGCACAGGGTGCCCAGCCTGTGCCACCTCAGCCCTGGCACCAGGAGCTTCCTCGGGTTGAAAAAGCAGGCAGTGAGTTCTTCTCCTTCCTGGGGAGCGCCAGAGGGGTGCACAGGAGCCAGCGCCATCCCACAGCTTCCTAATGGGATCAGCACGAGTCCTTTGAAGCCGGCTGTGCCAGAGCAACGCCTCCGTGGCAGGGGATGGATTTTCTCTCCTCCCGGGTGGATGCAGCTGAGCGAGCTGCCTGCTCTTCATGCCTCCGGGGCCTGTCTCCTGGAAGCAGAAAAGTACACAGTGACCTACTTTTCTGAGCGTGCCAAATGCATCCGAGGGGCTGCTGCTGCTGCTGCCAGCCTTCCTCCCGCCAGGCCCTGCCGCCGGAGCATCCCTGCTGCTGGCATGCCAGCCCGGGGTGTGACAAAGGGAGCCTTGTCACCAGCGTGGCTCCAGCAGGACATGGCACAGACACCCTGGTGCTGTCCGTGCTGTTCCCTGCGCCTTGTGGGGGTGTCGGTGCATGGATCAGACAGGGGGATGCCCCCTCCAGGGTTCCTATCCCTGCCAAAGGGGTGCAAGCCCCTGAGGGACAGAGTAGAGGGGCTCAGACACTCACAGCAAAGCTGAGCTGCTCCAAAACACCTCGATGGGGCTGACACTGCCCTGCACAGCTGAGTGCGTAGGGAAGGAATCAGGCTGGGAAGAGCAGAGGGGCAGACACACTGTCTGCAGGGGAAGGTGGGGACAAACTTCTGCCCTTCTCCTTCCAGATGTGGTCACAGACTTTGACTTCTCACCCTTCGATCAGCTCCTGCTGGCCACGGGCTCTGCTGATGAGACGGTGAGTGCTCAGTGACAGGGGTCCCAAGAGGACACCTCGTGACCCCCAGCGTGTCTCTGGGATTCACTGCAGAGTTGGAGTGATGGGAGTAAGAGGAGCATGGGGTGGAGGGTACCAGCTTGGGGAGAGCAGAGTGGGACATCCCCAGGGGGACAGAGCAGATGGTCAAGGATCAGCCTCATCCCATCTGGGACCTGATCCCACCAAGCTGCAATGAGGAATGCTCAAGGACCAAAGCCTGGGAAAGCAGCGAGCCCAGCGGGGTCCTGATCACCTGCCCTGGGACTGACCACCCTCCTCTCCTGGGGCTGCAGGTGAAGGTGTGGCGCCTGCCCAAGGGTGGCCAGGACATTCCCAGTGGCACGGGACTGCTCTTGGGGCCGGGGGGTGCCCCGGTGGACGCACTGCAGTTCCACCCCACGGCAGACGCTGTCCTGGCCAGCGGTGCTGGGAAGAGAGTCACAGTGTGGGACCTGGGCCAGCAGCAGCCCCTGACAGGTAAGCAGGGCTGTGACTGCCCGTGACACATGTCCTCCCTGTGTGTCTCTCCCCTTGTGCCCTCCCTTTGTGTCCTCCCCATATGTCCCACTGTGCCCTCCCCATGTGTCCACCCCATGTGCCATCCCTGTGTGCCCTCCCTGTGTGTCTCCCTGTGCCAGTGCCTGGGCTTGAGGCCTGACCTCGGTGTCACCAAACAGACAGCTCAGGTGGCTTTTTGGGCAGAGCACCATAGCCCCTTGTGCCTCTGCTCCCCTGAGCTCCAGTGCAGTGGTGTGAAACTCTCTGGTACGACCCAAGGTGTCCACAGGAGCTCTGCTGGGGATCCCCTGGGTGGCAGGTCCCTCTTTCTGCATGTCCCAGGGCATTAGTAGATGGGTGTGGTTGCTGGCCAGCCTTGCCCAGACTTCAGCCACCCTGAGGGGAAAAGGACATGGGTGGCAGCATAGGCTTGTGGCTTTCCCAGGGCTCCTGCTTTTTGCATCCAGCTGCCAGCAGCATAGGAACGCTCCCTGCACAGACACAGCAGTGTCCCATCATTCTGGCTGCCACCAGCCCTTTGGGAAGGCCAGATCATTTCTCCTGGGAAATATTCTGGGTGGGAGAGTGATGGCTCCTGCCCTGTCTGCAGGAGGGCCCCTACTTGATCCTGGCCCTGACTGTGCTTTATCCCCACAGTCCTGGATTCCCACGGGGACCAGCTGCAGAGCCTGACCTGGAAGCGAGATGGGCGCCTCCTCGGCACCTCCTGCAAGGTGAGCAGTGCCCGGGGGGACTCGCTGGGGCACGGCAGGGATGGTCTGTCACACAGCTGCTGGATGCACCCTGATCCAGGGGGACACCTGTTTCACAGAATCCCAGAATGGTCTGGGTTAGAAAGGACCTTAAAGCTCGTCTCGTTCCACCGCCTATCATGCGCAGGGACACTTTACCTTAGTCCGGGGNGCCGGGAACGCGCGGGGGCCGCGCCCGGCGGGCGGGGCGAGCGTGCAAAGGAGTGTGCGAGCCACGAGCCCCCCAGGCCGTGCCCGGAGGCTCGGCAGCAGCCCTGAGCGCACAGCCCCAGCCCCAGGCTGGGAGCGCAGCCTGCGCCGTGCCGAGGGAGAGCGAAGGGTTTGCAGGGGGAGCCCGGAGGCCGGCCCAGCGTGCGGAGCCGGGCTGCGGGATGAGTCAGAGTCCCAGCGCATGGATGGAGCCCCGTGCCCGGCGTGCGGGCTGGGCTCAGGGGGTACAAGCCCAAGCCGTGCTGACTGGGTGCAGATCTGCCCCCGTGCCGTGTGGCTCTGGCTGGCACAATGCGTGCTCCCCAAACAGCACCCTGGCAGCAGGACTGGCACCCGGGCACCCCCTCGCTGCCTCTGTACCCTGCCAGCCATGCCCCATTTGGCAGAGGGGTGTCAGGCAGGAAAGAGCCCGTTCTCCTGCAGCACTGTCAGGATGGCATCTGAGGGTCAGGCTACAGCTCTGGCCCTACTTGGAAGGCTCTCTCCTTTTCTGGGAGCAGTTTTGAGGGTGTTGGGGTCCTGGTGGGGTGCTGGGGGCTGCCCCCCTGCCCACGATGTGGGAGGACACAGTGCAGGTCATCCATAGGGATAGGCACTGCAGGCAGGAGAGTGATGGGCAGGAAGGGGAGGGCTGCTCACTCCAGCCTTCTGCCTTTTGCATCCTGACATCCCGCTGGCCCCAAGGTCCTTAACCCTCCTCTGTTTTCTTTTATGTCACCAGGACAAGAAGCTGCGGATCTTTGACCCCCGAGCAGGCCCAGCTGCCTCCCAGGTATGTGCCCTCTGGATGTGCTGCAGGCAGCCCTGCCCAACCTGCTCCCTGTGAGAGGGTGAGCTTTGGTCCCCCAAACCATGCCAGCCCTGGCTGGGCTTGGGAGAGGCAGGGAGCTGAGGGCAGGGGGCTGTCCCCTTAACCCTGCTGGAGTTCAGCAGAGGGCCCCTGCCCTCCCACCAGGCCAGGGAGCACCCCCAGTGCAGTGGCACATGCCAGGCGAGCCCTGTGGGTGTGAGGGCTCTGGGCTCTGCAGGCTCCTGGGCTCTGCCCTGCCCTGTGGGAGCTGGACCAAAGGCTCTTGGGGACGAGGACCCACCAAGGGCAAGGGCTGGGCAGCCAGATCCGCACAACTCAGCAAATAACAGTGATTAGGAAATAAGGAGAGAATTTAAGCCTTGACGTCAAGTTCAAACAGCCTCTTATTAGAGGTTTCCTGTGGCTTGGGGGCTCTGGCTGCAGAAGGGGCTGGAAGCCTTTGGGAAGGGAGGGATGCAGTGGAGAGCAGGGTGAGATGGCTGCAGTGGGCTCTGTCATTCGTGGTGGATCTCCTGCTGCCTGTGGGCTCGGGGAGCCAATGGCCTCTGGTGACAGTGCTCAGGCATGGTGATGGAAGGGAGCCGGAGCTCCAGTGCTGCACCAGGGCTTTCCACCTGCTCCTGCACATAACCCAGGTGCTGAGCTCCCCCAAGGCCCCTGGATGCTTCCTGCAGTACAAATGATGCCCTGACCCTTCAGGCAGCCTTATAAACACCCCACCACAAAAAATAAACACAAACCCAGTGGTGACATGTGCGGACGAGCCGGGACAAAGTGCTCCCAGCACTCCAGTGGCTGCCACAATCCTCTCCCGCTTAGTTGCCTCAGCATGGCTGGAAGATCCCATTCTCTACTCCAAAATTTATCCACCACCGGCCTCAGTGCTCCCCTCCCCTCCTGGCCCCCCTCCTCCCCCTGCCAGACCTGTCGGCTTGTCTGATGGCGGAGCTGTGAGTGCGATGGGCTCGAGCCAAGTCTCCTGGGGAGGGTGGACTCTGTCTCGCTGAGCTATTAAAAATAACGTGTGAATGATGGTGGCTGTTCAAAGCAGGCAGTTCACTTCCCTCCGCTGCTGTCTGATCCAGCCCGGGGCCGGCGCTCTGTGTTTGCCAAGAGAAATATGCACCTTCACTGCCGCGGCCCTGCCCGGCCAGCTCACAATGGATGGAGATGTTTAGTCTTGGAGAAGTGCTCTGCTGAAGGGGAAAACTTTAAAATGCTATAAATCCTCTGGAAGTTTGTGCAGGGCTTGCTTAGCCAAGAAGAATAACGCTCCTGGGTTTTGTTCTTTTCTTTTTTCCCCATTGCTGGAGGGCTGGGGTGGTTGGAAAGTCTCCTTCTCCCCCTGGGTCAGCGCGGTTACAGACCCGGGTGATGCCGGGGCTGCCGTGCGGTGCCAGCACCTCGCAGCCTCTTGGCTTTGAAGTTGCCTGTTTTTTTGCAGAGGTGAGCTGCAGGATGGGTTTCGCAGCTCTGCTGGCCCCTGCAGCACCGTGGGCTGAATTTCCTCACAGCCAGCACAGGGTCCCGCCGCCGGCTCACCCTGGTCCCTCTGTGGAGCCGAGAGCCAGCCCCAGGCTGCTCCTCCGGCTGGATTTCTTAATTTGCCAAGCCTGCTTCATTAAACATTCCTTTGTTTAGAGCAGGGGAAAAGAATGAGAAGGAGCTAAAATAAGAAGGTCAGGGAGGAGTGCTCTCTCAGGTACCATGAATGTGGCACACATGGGGTTTGGGACCAAGGATGGGTGACCAGGAGGGTGACTGGCAGGCTGCCCACACCCTGTGGCCATATCCCCGCCAGGTCCTGACCCCCCCTTCCCAGCTACGCCCGTGGCAGCTATTTTGAACATATCCCAGCAGCGGGCAGACGTGTGTGACGCAGCGTGGCCAGGGTCTGGCTGACCTCGTGGGGTGCCTGGTATGTACCCGGGGCCATGATTTCCCTTGGGAGAGCAGTAGCCTCATCCTGCTGGATCCCAATCCCTTTGTTGCAGCCCCTTTGTGAGCGTCAGGGCTGTGCTCACACCCTATTGCTGCTCTCTGTGCCCTAAACTGGCAGTGGAGATGCCAGGGCTGCCCTTGGTCCTGCCTTGCCACCCCATGGAGCCATGCTTCTGCTGCTGACTGGGTTCAGGTCCAAGCACCACTGTCCTTCCAGAGAGTTCCGTGAGTTCTGTGCTCTGCCTTATCCCCTCCCAAGGCCACGCTGCCCTGGCTGCCTGTCCTCCCCTCCACAGGGTGGTGGTCATCCTCCTGGCCTTGACCCTCCCCTTGGAAGCGAATCACATCCTCTCCCTTGAGCTTCGGCCCTGCCGAGGCTCAGTGTCACTGGTCCTGCCCTCACCCTCCTTCAATCCCCGTGCAAACCCCACCAAAGGTCCCTCCCGTGTCCCCCCGGGTCCTGCCCTTGGAGGGCAGGGGACACAAGGCTGAGCAGGGAGCTTGAGCACTGAGAAGCTCCATACCCATGCCATACCCAGCTCATGCCTCAGGTGGGTCACCAGCACAGCGCAGGGCAGTCATTCGGGTATGCCCTGGGCTACTAAGGCGGCATCTCTGCTTGCCCACTGCTCCAGCCACCTTTCCCTGGGTACAGAGGCTGGTGCGAGGGGCTGTGTGTGCATCTGGCCAGCACCTGGCTCCCGGGACAGTCCTGGGATAGGCGCCGTACTTGTGGAGCTGCGGGGCAGCCGCTGAGCGCGGCCAGTGTGGGATGGAGAGGAGCCGGCTCCGTTCTCACGAGAAACTTCCTCCGCCGGCGTTTGGGCAGGGCCGGGGGCGAGGGAACAGCCGCGCGCACCGGGCCAGCGCACGCCCCGCTCACACCCTAAAATGAGCGGGGCCAGGGCTGAGGGCGCTGGGGGACAGCTGGGACAGTGTCCCTGGGGGTTTGTCCCCGCCGGGGGTTTGTCCCCCCAGCTCATAGGCTGTGCTGGGCGCAGAGTTTGATGATGGGCAGGAGCCAGGGCTCACAGCCCAAGCACAGCCGGTGCTGTCCCAGCCCTGCTCAAAGTTCGGGGGGCAAGAGGGGCTCCAGCCCCTGTCCCAAACCATGGACACCATCCCATGGACCTCATCAGCTGTGCCACGGTGGGAGGTACGCCATGGAGAGGGTCCCTGGGGGCAGCGTGGCCATGGTGGCAGGGTGGAGATCCAGGTTTGGGGTGATCTGGCTGTGCCCACAGCCAGAACTCTGTGGGTCCTGACATGTCACCTCTGCCCAGGATCCAGCTGTCAGCTCATGGCCAGCTGGGGACCGCTTGTCACCATCGGGGAGGTGCATCAGGACGTAGAGAGACTTCAGCCTTCCTCCCACTGCCCCATCATCACGGTATCCCACGCTGGGGTCACCCCGGGGGTACCTGACTCCCAGCCTCGGCAGCAGCTTCCTCCGGGCTGGGCAAAGGTCCACAGCATCCCACATTCCCAAGGAGACCGTGGGAAGCTATGAAAAAGTTGGCCTGACTCTGGGCAGCCTATTTATAGCAGCACACGCTCGGCGCTCTCATGCTTCTGTTCCCCAGCGTAGCTGCACGGGACTGTTTATATTTCCTCTGCTCCGCTTCCCCCTCGGCCGTCCTTCCCAGGAATGCCGCTTGGTATGGCAGACATGGGGAAGTCGAGGAGGATCTGGAATGAGCCAGAGGCATCTCAGGGGGTGTGGGTGTGCGGTGGCACTGGCTCGCTCTCGCCTGGGTGCCCGTCCCTCCCACTGGGAATGGCCTCACCAGCTGAGGCCCACACAGGTTGGCATCTCCATTGCTGGGGCTGGGACTCCTCACGGTATTTCAGGAGCCTCAGCCTGTTCCTGACCTGGGACTCCTGAGCTCCTCTCCAGAGGGCAAAGGTGTTTTGGGATTTGATGTTGTCATAGCAGAGCTTGTGGGGCTGGTGGCTGCAGGAAGTGGGGAGAGGCAGCAGAGGTGGCTGCTGAGTGCTGCAGCCTGCCCACCCCTCTGGCCAGCGAGTCCCCTTCTCCTGCCCGGGGAGAGAGGTCCTGCTCCCATCCCAGCCTTGTGCCCACTGGGAGCCTACCCACCTTCTTGCCCTTGCTGCACCCCCAGCATCCTCTGGGACATGGCCTTGGCCTCCACAAGGGCAGGAGGGATGGAGCAGGGGGGCTGTACTGGAAGTGGGGGGAGATGCAGAGCCTGATGGTGCCCAGTTCCCCAGGGCATGGAGGCCTCACAGCAATGCTGCCCTGGCCAGTGGGATTGGGGAGGTGGCGTGGGCAGCAAGGGACTTGTCCTGGTCCCTGCCTGGTGTGACACACACACACCACACACCTGGCAGAGGGCAGGGCCAGTGCTGGCAGTGTGATGGAGCAACCCCGCAGCTCTGTGGGATCCCTGCACTTCCCTGGGGCAGGTGACAGCTCCTGGTCCCCTTGAGCTTCAGGCAGGGACCAGGAGTGGGGCTGGCCTAGGAGAGGCTGCTCTGTTCTCCTAGTTACCTCTGGAGTAGCTGGGATTTGGCAAGGGAAGGAGATCACTCACATTCTTGTTCGGAGAGGAGGATTCGGTGCGTGTTTAACCCTCTCAGCGCCCAGGAAGCCGTTTCTCCTGGTGCCCACAGCCTCAGGGGGTGTGCAAGGAGCAACAGCTTCCCCATGTGCATGGACCCGGGGTGGGTGTCTGTCCCCAGAGTCCCCCACAGTGCCCTGGCCAGGGAGACCCCTCTTGCCCCGGCAGCCCCCTGACAAAGGGGTAGTTCAGCCTGGCACTGGTGCCTCCTGTGCCCACGCAGATCCCGCTGCTGGGGTTGCTTCTCACGGGGATCAGATGTCCATGGGCTGTTAGCCATGCTCATGGGCTATTAGCCACAGGCAGGGCTGAGCTGTCCCAGCCCTGCCAGCCACGGGGGCTCTGCCAAGAGCAGAGCTTTGACCCCCCCCGGCCACCTCCCGCCCGTCCAGCCCCAGGGCTCTGCCCTGGGCTCCCGCCTCCGGCTCTCCCTGCCCTGCATCCGGCTCAGGGTGACGGCTCCCGGGGAGACAGGGATCGCCTGGGAGCCGGAGCAGCCTTGGCTTTGTGTGGAGCTCTCCCAGGCAGTCGCGGAGCCGTAGCGGCCGCTCCCTCCGGGCAGCTGTTCCCAGCTCCCCGAGCCCGCCGCATCGCTGCCAACAGCTGCGTCCGACACGCCGGCCCTGGGCCCCCCGCAGCCCCCGGGGCTGCACGGGGAGAAGGGCTGGGGACCTCCAGCACCTTACCCCAGCCTGCCTAGGAAGGATTGATTGAGACTGGGAGAGGAACGGTGCTGGAAACTCTCCCCATGCAGCCGATCTGGCTCCGAGGAGGGGGCACAGGCTCCCCCCAGCCTGGGCTGCCCAAAACCGGCAGGGCTGGATCCGTGCAATGGGCGGGAGGAGTCTGGGCTGCCTGGGCACTGGCAGGGAGCTGGGAGGCTTCCTTGGCTCCCCGCGTGCTGGCCCAGAGCTGGTGGGCTCCTTGCAGCCTGCGGGGGGGACAAGTGGCTCAGGAGGGACCCCCGTCCCTTGGGCTGTGGCTGCTCCCCTGCTCCAGGGGTTCCAGGGATGGATCCAGGAAGGATGCCAGGGTCTCTGCCCAGCTCTGCCAGCCTCAGGGGTCCACGGCAGCACCGCGGGTGTCCCAGGGCTGAACCACACCAGTGTCCACCCTCAGTGCCAGGCCACACCGCCCCGTCCCTGCCAGGGCCCTCTGCACCAGGGGAGCTGCTGTCCGCACACTCACCTCTGGCAACATCTGCACAGGCTGAGCACGGAGCAGCCCAGCCTCCCACATACTTGCTGCCATACGTACAGCTCAGCCGGTATGGAACTAATGCAGAAAACATGGCCCTGCGCTGCAGTCGGCACGCCGGGGGCCGGGAGCGCCGCGGCAGCACCCTGCCCTCCGCCGGCCCTGCCACCGCCCCGGGGCTGCCACCACCGCCAGGGGGGCCGCGGCACCCGCGGGACCCAGGGCCGTGGAGCCGGCGCCGTCGGTTATGGGATCTGCAGATGTTGAGCTGTGGCTGCCACAGCCACACGGCTCAGGTGCAGAAGTGCTCTCCTGGCTGACACGCGGGTTGGCCCCAGCTCCTGCAGTTTCCATCCCTCTTGGCAGCGATCCTGGGACACGTTCCCTTCTCCAGGTTCTTTCCCTGCTGGGTCCACTGCCAGTGTGCTGGCGCTGGGGGCCAGGCCCCTCCTGCCCCACATCCTGGCCCTGCTGCTGGGAGCCCCGGGCTCGGCTCAGCCAGCGCTGCCTCTTCCAAGTGAGCCATGTTTGTGCTGGCAAGGCAGCTGGAGTGACGGAGCCAGGGCACGACAGGCTTGGCACCATGTGCCTGCTCCCACCCTGGCTCTCTCCAGAGAGTGGCATCTCTCTAGGGCTGGAGGCTGCTCCAGCAGAGCTTCTCCAGTGAGGTGTGACCCCTCCACGGCCCCTCTCTGACTGCCGCGGTGGCAGAGCCTCGCTGGCGGTCACAGTGCGATCAGAGGTCACAGTGCTCACACCAAGGGGGATGCAGCTCATGGCTCCACCCCGCCCCTCCTGCCCCCACGCCTGGTGCTCCTGCCCTGCTCAGAGGTCCCGGAAGCGCCGTACCAGGTTTGGCTCTGGCAGAGCCCTCCACTTTCCCTGCCAGTTCCAACTCGTTAGCAGGCAGTTCTTGGCGCTCCTCAATGAGAGCGAGGGGCTGCGAGCGCTGCCTGTGCCGCGGGCCAGGGCTGCCTGCCGGCTCCCACTGGGGCGCCGGGAACCGCAGGGCCCATCTGGGGACCACATGGGAGCCGGGAAACACCCACTGACAACCCCGTGGAAGCTCTTCCCTCCCGTCCTCAGCAGGATCAAGATTGGGACAGGATGTGGGTTGGGTGTCCCACCCCCAGGGAGCCCACGGGAGAGATGAAGCAGGGTGCAGGGGATTAGAGCAGTCTGGTAAATGTGGCCAGGCTCAGTTTGCCCTGTTTCAGTAGCACCCAGGCACACATGGGGCACCAAGCTCCAGGAGCCAGGATTCAGCATGGATAAAGAGCCCGGGGATGCAGCCAGGGAAGTAAGTCCCTTTGTCATCATTGCCATGGCAGAGCCTCCTCTTGCGTCTGTGGCACGGAGCAGCTTCCTCGCAGCACTCTGTCCCCCTCACCCGGGTGACCGGGTGTGGGGAGAGCTCTGGGGACACGGGAACCATTGTCACACTCACGTTACCTGCTCTCATCCTCCACTCCTTGCTGGGAGCTGGGCCAGCTGCTCCACAAAGCAACCACACTGGCATGGGGGGGGAGTCAGGGCTGTCACTGCTTGTGGGCTGTCCCCACTGCACTGTCCCCTGGGCAGCTCTTAGCAGAGCCAGGAGCCAGCACTCGGCTCCACGTTCTCAGCCCTGGGGCAGTTCACAACCATGGCTGGTGAAGCACACGTCCCCTCAGCATGTCCAGCATGGCTGGCAGCAATACTGACAGCCCTGTCTCCTGTGCCTTGCAGAGTGTCCCGGGACACGACAACAACAAGGACTCCCGGCTGCTCTGGATGGGCTCCAGCGATTGCCTCATCTCCGTGGGGTTCAGCCAGGTACAGTCCCCGCCAGGAAGGTGGCCCTGGCACCTCTGGCATGTTCCAGCCCTACTCCCTGTGGCTGCTGTGCCAAAGCACCCCAAGTGCTTTTTGGGTGGCCTGTCCCTGGCCCTTGCTGGAATGGTGGAAGGTGGCTGGCGAAGGGGGTGGCACCGTGGAGCCATCCAGGCAGCCCCAGGGCCCGCTGACTCTGTGTCTGTGTCCCTGCAGATGCGGGAGCGGGAGGTGAAGCTGTGGGACACGCGGAGGCTCAGCGGGGCGACGCTCACCATGGCACTGGACACCTCACCTGGGTAGGGATGGGGACTCAGCATGGGGTGGGAGGGTGAGCAATGGAAATGTCATGGTCAAAGACCCATCAGGAGTGTGGTGGTGGAGCAGGAGCTGGCAGAGAGCCCTTGGAACCAGCAGCACTTGGCCACAAAGCTGGGGACAAAGCTGGGGACCGTGCAGCCCCATGCCCATCACCATTTGGGTGAGATGAGAGGGCAGAGGCAGTGCTGGTGAGGGCACAGAGGTGTTCTGCAGTGCCGTGGTGGATGGTGGCACTGCTGGGGACAGTGTCTGAGGTGGCTGCTGGCTGTGTGGGCTTGTGCACTGGGGCAGCACCGCAAGATGCTGCAGGCGAGTGAATCCCTTTGGCGCTGCTGGAGCAGCTCAGCCCTGGCCCCTGCTCCTGCCGCGCTTTGTGCCGCGGTGCCGTGGTGGCTGCTCAGCCGTGGCCGGGCCGCGCTCACCGGGCACCCCAGGGAAGTGGAAGAGGAGCTTTGGTTGTGTAAGGGGTCAGCACCCCCTGTCACAGCACGATGGAGCCGTGTCCATCTGTGGGGCGCTGCCAAGGCTGGGAACCCTCCAGCAAGAGCTGGCCTGGCCTCTCCCACGCTGCCCAGTGAGCTGGCCTGGCGTCACCATGCGGGCAAGAAAATGGGAGGAGGAGGAAGAGGCTGTGCCTTCATTCCACTGGGGTAATGGGGGCTGTTGGGATGCACTGGAGGCCACCAGCTCTTCCCAAGGCTGCTGGCAAAGCACTGGCTTGCTGGGACCCTCACTGTGTGCCGAGCTGGCTCTGTGACGGGCCGGGATGCTGGGGCAGGCTGTGTGGTCAGCAGCCAATACAGGGCCTCTGGTGAGGGGCTGAGTGTGCTGTGACAGCCCCTTGGCTGCCCTGCCAGCATCCCACACACCAGTGCCAGCTCCAGGCCCGTGCTGGAGGGGAGAGGAGAGGTCCTGCCTGAGGGCATGGTGGGGTGGTGTTGGTGTGGAGAAGCTGCCTGAGCATCCCTCACCCTCCTGCCAGCTACCAGGGGAGCAGCTCCCAGCTCTCCTGCTCACCAGCTCTGCCAGTTCAGTGAGCAAAAGCCATCGTCAGTGTCCAGTGAACACTCTCAGGGGAGGCTGGGGCTGCTGCAAGGGGACGCCTTGGGGTCCATTATTGCTCTTGGCAGACAATCCAGCGGGAATTACCCCGAATCCTCGCTGGGCCGGGGCGAGCCAGCCGGGCTAAATGGGATGCAGGCGCTGCTGTGCTCGGCCCCCTCAGCACAGGCTGCAGTTATTTTGGCTGCCGGGTTTATCGGCTCAGGAATGCGGCTGGCGGGCGCTGCCTGCGCGTCATGCCGGGGCCCTCCGGCCCGCGGCTGCGTGGCGGGGCCAGCCGAGAGGGGCTGGGGGCGGCGGGGGCGAGAGAGACCCCCCTTCGTGCTGGGGAGGTGCTGTTTTTAGGCAGTCGCGCCGGGGCCACCGCGCTTCCAGCCCCGAGCGCTCCCGCCTGTAAATCTGGCGGAGATGACAAATGGCGGAGGGGGATTTGGGCTGGCTCCCGGAGGAGGTGCCGAGTGGGGGCCATGTTCCCCCTCCGGCAGAGCCATCCCGAGTACGGCCGCGACACTCAGAAGCCGCGGCAAGGGCACGGGGTGGATGGTCTTGGGGTCACCAGATCTGCTTGAGGCAGACTTAGAACTGGGGGACAGGGACTGAGCCCCCGGGGATGGCCGAGCAGCAGCGGGACTGGCTGTGGATCCCCGGCGTGGCCGTGGGTGCCCAGTGTGGGGCACGGAGATGTGTTTGGCAGTGCAGCGGTGCCGGCCGGGCCGTGAGCGCGGCGTGGGGAGCTGCAGCTGCAGCAGCAGCTCGTTGAAGCTCTTTGAGGAAGCAATCAGTGGGCGGGCAGGAAACTCATACCATTCATTACTGACGCCAGGCCGGCAGGAAGGGGAGTCCGCATCCCCACCGCATCCCCACCGCGCCCGCCGAGCCGGCACCACGCGTCCCCATGGCACCCCAAAGCAGGGCCACGGCGTGCCCCAAGGTGGGGGACACCCCAGTGTGCTCACCCCCATGCCCACAGCAACACCAACCCCTTCAGGCTGGTTGCGCCCTATCCAACATCCCTGGAAGAGGGCAGAGAGTCGGAGGCACCAACCCCATGGACCTCCACATCAGCATGTGCCTTTTGGGGGTCGTCCTTCCCAAATCCTGAGCAGGTGAGATATTTCTGACCACACAAACGTCATTTTCAAAGCACCCTGAGCATGTCGGGGCCATGCTTAAGAGCTGACCCCACCAATGCCCAGACCCTGAGGGAACAGGAGGTGAGAGGTGCGGGTGGCCATGGCCCCTGTCCACATCCTGGTCCTCAATGTGCCACCCCTGGGTACCTGCTGTCCCTTCAGCTCAGGTTTTGTCCCCGTCTGGCTCTCTTTAATTAGATCAAGGAGCAGCAGGGCAGGAGCCAGGAAGGGGCCTCAATAGGTTATTGTTGCCTTAAATTGTAACCAGCACCAGCGGGGTTGGGTTACCGGCTCCGACTTTGGGTCACCGACCAGACCCCGCTGCCGCACGCCCGGCGGCCGGCGCGGCACCGCCTGGGGACAGTGCTGTCACCACCATGGTGACAGGAGAACAGTGGCTTCCTTGCATCACCGCTCCTTTCGTTGTCCTAAAAATGTCCCCAGGGTCTGGGGTGCCACAGCTGGCTCAGGACTATGGCTGGATCAGTAGGGATGAGATGCCGGGGTCAGCAGAGGTCCCCGTGGCATGTTCCAACAGTGGGCATATCCCTCCAGGGCAGGATGGTGGTGGGGCTGAGGGATGGGGACAGCTGGATCCCCATCACCCTTCACTGTGCTAAGTCTGACAGAGCCAGGAGGTGCAGGAGCCGGGACCTGTCTGTAGCAGGGAGTTGGCACAACAGGATGTTTGTGGAGGGATTTGGGGCTGTTTGGCTCTCCCAGCACTGGAGCAGGACACGGAGGGGTCCAGGTGGTTCCCTGGGGGCACTGCCCAGGGGGGCTCAGACCCTAACACCCACTCTCTGCCAAAGCCTGTGGCTGAGCCAGTTCCTGGGGCCAGGCTTGCAGCCCTGGCATCTCCCAGCACCAGGGCACCCGACCCCACCGAGGCACATGTTCCCATTGTCACCCTGCCACCTCTCACCAGGCACCAGCTGGAATGGGACCTCAGTGGCCAGTCCTGCTCCTGTCCTGCCTGGCACCCTGCTTTTTCCTGGGGTTTAGTAGCCATTTTGGGTCATGGTAGGTGTTTTGGGGGTCTCTGAAAAAACCCACCCCAGCAGGAAGAACCCTGAGCAGGACAGGTCCTTTCCTGTCCTCATCCCCCTGCAGATCCCAGAAGATGCCTGGGTTGACATGTGCTTGTCATCAGTGGGAATGGGGCTTTTCCTGCCCCAGCTTGGCTGCCACCCTCAGACACAAGGAAGGGGAGAGGCCACCCCACCCCTTCAGGTGTCACCCCAGTGGGACCCATCCCCATGGGCAGCCACATGAAGGGGTTAAGGCGGGGCAGCCACCCAGCCCATGTCGCCTGTCCCGTAATTCCACTGGGTAAAAATAACCCAGCGCTCGGGCGGGATGGCAGCGCCCAAATCACTCCCAGATGAGCCACAGCCTCGGTGGCCAGATGGTGCTCCCTGGCCTCCCCAGCTTTGCAGGAAGATGATGAGCTCCAAAGCTCTTCCTGGCAGCGCTGGGATCTGTGTCATGGGCACACGCCTGTCCTCCCCCCTGAGAGTGGGCATCCAGACCCCTGGCACTGAGCCATGACCCCTTGGGGCTCTGCTCCAGACCTGGTGACCTGGAGGACCCAGGGGACCCGTCTTTCGTTTCCATGGGGCCATGCCTGGGACCAGGGGTGATTTTTTGGGAGACCAGAGCCCTCCAGCCTTGCCACGTCAGGGTGCAGGCAGGATTTGCTCCGGTGAACCGGCGGCTCCTCCCGTTGTGGCTCCCTGCCGAGCCCCCATCCTGCCGGTGGCTCTGGCCGGGGCTCTCACTTACCGGCCCCGCTGGATCGCACAGAGAGAGATTTTTTTTGGGTCCATTTCAGGGGGTTTTGCAATTCTTGTCGGCGCTGATTCAGCTCGCAGGAATTAGCAGCGCCACACGATGTGCCGCTCTTGGAGCGGCTCTTGGCGTGCGACGGGGCTGGCAGTGGCCAGGGGAATTTTGTGCTGGGATTCAGGAAGCCACAGGGGCTGAACAGTCCCACTTTGGGCACTGCTGCTCTCTCGCAGGGCTGCCCGGGTGCAGATGTGGGTGTGGGTGGGGGCCAAGCCCTGCCCTGGCTGCAGTGTCCCCATCACCTCCGTGCCAAGACTGAGCCCTGCCGCCCCCGTCGTGCAGGGGAGCTGCAGCTATCCTTGGCTCGGGGTGTCCCAGGGGTGCTGCACCTGCCAAAGCTGAGCCCTAACTTTGCTTCTGCCCTCCTGGCATCTCCACTGGAGCTCCCTCACTCCGGAGCTGCTGGAAGCCCCTCCGGAGCAATGGGATCAGCTGAGGTGCCAAGGGGTCCCCAGCGCACACTTGGCATGGGGGGTCCCCTGCAAACCTTCAGCTACTTGCAAGCGGGGAAATCGGCTTCGTTAGGAGAAGGGCACATCATGGAGGCAAAGGAGGGGGGAAGTGAGGGGCCAGGAGGGGCTGGAGGGCTCCTGACGGCGGTGCTGACGCGGGGACACGCCAGGGGCTGGCCCGGGCTCGGGGGGCTGTGACGGCGGCCGGC
>WBNO01028794.1:485140-495151 GCA_013400575.1 Peucedramus taeniatus | reverse complement strand
CGGCGCCGGGCGCGGGGGGCGGCATTTAAACCCAGGGGGCGGGGCCTGCCCTCCCGCCGGGCGCCCATTGGCTGAGAGCACGGAGGGGGTGGGACGGGGCACGGCCGCCACGGAGGCTCCGCCCCCGCTCACCTGGGGCCCGACGGGGGCGGCACCGAGGGGACCCCCGGGACCCCCCGAACCACAGGGACCGCGGGGACATCCGGGACCTCTGGGACCCTGGAGTTACAGGGACCCCCGGGACATCCAGCACCTCTGGGACCCTGGAGTCACAGGGACCCCCGGGACATCCAGCACCTCTGGGACCCTGGAGTCACAGGGACCCCCGGGACATTCAGCACCTCTGGGACCCTGGAGCTACAGGGACCCCCGGCACATCCAGCACCTCTGGGACCTGGAGTCACAGGGACCCCCGGGACATCCAGCACCTTTGGGACCTTACAGCCACAGGGACCGCAGGGACATCCAGCACCGCTGAGACCCTGGAGTCATAGGGACCCCCGGGACCCCGGAGGCACAATGTCCCCGGGACATTCTGGACCTCTGAGTCACAGGGACCCCCTGGACGCCCAGGACCTCTGGGATCTTAGAGTCAGAGGGACCCTCGGGATATCCAGGATCTCTGATTCACAGAGACCCCTGGGATACCCAGGACATCTGGTACCTCAGAGTGACAGGGACCATTGGGGCACCCAGGACCTCTGAGTCACAGTGGCCCCCAGCACCTCCAGGACCTCTGGGACCTGAGAGACACAAAGATCCCAGAGGCCTCCTCAGGGACCTCCAGACTCTGTGACCCCAGGACCTCCCAGAGCAACAGGGACCTTGAGATTTCAGGACCCTCCAGAGTCACAAGGATCTCTGGGACCCCTTGGGAACTCCATGTGACCCCAGGGCTCCCCAGGACCACAGGACCTTTGGAAGCCCCCAGACCTTCCAAACCCTCCAGGGTCCCCCAGGACCTTCAGCATCCCTGGGGCCAGAGTCCTTGGGGCCCCAGCACCCCTGGTGTGTGTACATAGAGGTGTAGGGGTAGATCCAGGTCTATATATATATCCCCAGCACCCAGGGGACCCCTGGCAACCCTGGTAACAATAAAGGCTGAGTTGAGTGTTTTTAGCACCCCCAGGAACCCCCATATGCACTGTGTCCAGGGTAACCAGGGACTCTGGCACCGATGAGCCCCAGTGCTGGGGTCCCAGTCCCCCCATGCCCCTGGCAGTCCACAGAGCTCCTGTCACCGCGTGTTAGGGGACAGGTGAAAGCGGGTGGCCCTCACAGGGCTGTCCCATGCCCCTGTGATGGCAGAGGAACGCTCCCTGTTCGGCATGGTGAGGATGGCATGGGTTGGGCTGGGATAATCAGGCACCCAGGGTGCCCTTGTCCCAGACCTGCACCACTGTGGCAGTGCTGGTGACTGGTGACAGCAGGGCAGGGGACCCCGGTGCCTGCCCCGGGCATCCTGGCAGTGTTTGCCTAGGTTGTGCCAACAGTCCTGGGGCAGGACCGTGCCATACCTCCCGCAGATATCCTTCATGGCATGGGATGGCGTGGAGCAGCTCCCTCCCCTTGGCACAGCCACAGAAATGTCAACCGAAAGTAATAGATTGTCCCTTTGGTCTCTGCCTGCGGCGCTCCCTCCTCCACCCCTGCCGAGGGAAGGCGCCGAGAGCCTCTGTGCTCCTGTCACCACTGCCCCTCAGGCCACCGAGTATTCCCTGTGGTCCCCTCCTGCCACCGAGCGTCCTCCCAGCCTGGCTGCGGTCTGGGCAGGGGGCAGGACAGGGAGCAGGGGCACGCTGCAGCTGGCACAGCCGGGCCGCAGGGCACTCCCGGAGCTGGCCGGCCCCGCAGGTGCGGGGGGAGGCGGGCGGCGAGCCGGGTGNGAGCCGGGTGTGCCACGCGCCCGCCCCGAACTGGCCAAGCCGGCCCACCCGGCCTCGGGCAACCCTGCGGGNCGTGGAGCAGCTCCCTCCCCTTGGCACAGCCACAGAAATGTCAACCGAAAGTAATAGATTGTCCCTTTGGTCTCTGCCTGCGGCGCTCCCTCCTCCACCCCTGCCGAGGGAAGGCGCCGAGAGCCTCTGTGCTCCTGTCACCACTGCCCCTCAGGCCACCGAGTATTCCCTGTGGTCCCCTCCTGCCACCGAGCGTCCTCCCNAGGCGGGGAGCCGTGGCCGGGCACGGGGAGCAGGGCAGGGAGCAGGATGCCCCACGGCTGGGCACTGTGCAGCCGGGGCTGGAAGCAGGTGGCAGTGACATCTCGCTGCCAGCCTGTCAGCCCAGGCTGGGACAGTGAGGGTTGTCACCTGGGCACCAGCCCAGCACCCTGCACCCCCGGGCACGGCGCTGCCCTCCCATCACAGCACAGCCTTATCCTGCCCCACGCTCCCCCAAGACGGGGTTTGGGGTGTGCAAAATGGGAGAACAGGATCCAGCCCCACATCCATGGGGGTGCTGTGCCCGTGGGGGCCCTGGCTTAGCACCCCCTTCCCTTGCAGGGTGACCATCCCGCTGTACGACGCCGACACGGGGCTGCTGGTGCTGGCAGGGAAGGTGAGGTCCCATGGCTGGGGGGTTTAGGGAGGCACTGGGGGGACAGGAGGATGCAGGGGGGTGTAGTGAGGTGCAGCTTGGTACATGTGGGTGCACCAGTGGAGTTCAGGAGGTTGCATGTGGGTGCAGTGGGGTGCTTCCCACAGCCCTGCTCATTCCCTGTCCCCACCACCTCTCTTACAGGGAGAAAACCTCCTGTACTGCTTCGAGGTGGCCCCCACGCAGCCAGCACTCACCCAGGGTAAGCAGGTCCCATCCCATCCATCTCTCCCCTGGGGGTCATTGCTGCCTGGCCACCCACCTCACGGCCACCCTGCCTGTCCCGCAGTGACCCAGTGCCGGACAGAGGGCAGCACGCGGGGCCTGGCAGCCGTGCCACGCCTGGCCCTGGATGTCATGGCCTGCGAGGTGCTCAGAGTCCTGCAGCTCACTGACACCGCCCTCATCCCCGTCAGCTACCTGGTGCCACGCAAGGTAAGGGGGTGGCACTGCCTCAGAGGTGCATGGTGTCATCTCAGGGGTGACACCTCACCAGCACTGGGTGACAAAAAGGACCTGGCTGCAGTGAGACCAGGAGTGTTTTTGTTCTGATTGTTCAGACAATACTCCTCCAGCAGGAGTGGAGGTCAGACCTGGATGCTGGGGGTGGGTTGCAGAGTCTGGGTGCTGGATTTGGGGAGCCGGGTGCTGTGTGCAGGATCGGGGTGCTGGAGACTGGATGCTGACAGCTGGGTGCCACCTGCTGGGTGCTGTAGTGCAATGGGTACTGGGCACTTCAAGCAGCTGAAGTTTGGGTGCTGGGTGCTGGAAGTGCCCAGGGGTGCCCCAGCTGCCGCAGGAGAGAGGCTGTGGGATTTTGAGGACACCAATCTCACCCCATCCCCTCTCCCCCAGTCTGTCCAGGAGTTCCACGAGGATCTGTTCCCTGACTGCACAGGGATGCTGCCAGCCACCGATGCCCAAGGCTGGTGGGCAGGGGACAGCCAGCAGGTCGGTGTCATCTGGGGGTGTGTCCTTGCTGGTGGCATTGCCACTGCCCCATGCTGACCACTGTGCTTGGTGCAGGTGGGGAGGGTCAGCCTGCACCCTGCACGGAGACCCACAGAGACCTTCACATCCCCCATCATTGCTGGCACTGGCCCCAGCAACACTGGCCACACAGACACCGACACTGGCCACACAGACACCGACACTGGCCACACCGACGCCGACCAGAGCGTGAGCATGGGGCGCTGGAAAAGTGCACTAAGTGCTGAAGGGGTGGGGTCCCTGCTTGTCATCCCACAAGACAAGGCTAGGGTGTCAGCACCCCCTGCCTGGGTTCTCTCTTTCATAGGAAGCCAGTGGCTACTCCTCACCATCCTCACTGGCCTCACCAGGCAGTGCGGCCACCTCGCTCTCAGCAAGCACCGGCCCCTCCAGTGGCTTTGCCAGCAGCCCCAGCCAGAAGTCCCTGCAGAGCATTTTGGGTGAGCAGGCAGTGGGGTGGGCTCGGGGCGTCCCACTGGGGGGATTCAGGGTGCTCACCCACCCCTCGCCCTCTCCAGGGCCCAGCTCCCGCTTCCGGCACACGCAGGGCCGGGTTCTGCACCGGGACCTGCACCTCACCAACCTGCGGGGGCTCAGCCTCACCACGCCGGGCGAGAGCGACGGCTTCTGCGCCAACCAGCAGCGCGTCGCCCTGCCCCTGCTCTCTGCCGGCGGCCAGATCGCCGTCCTCGAGGTAGCCCAGGGAGCTGCAGAGGCCGGCCGGGCGCCGCGTGTGCCGTGCTGGTGACCCCCGGCTCTCGCCCGCAGCTCTCCAAGCCCGGCCGTCTCCCCGACGCGGCCGTGCCCACCATCCAGAATGGCGCAGCGGTGGCCGACCTCACCTGGGACCCCTTCGACGCGCGACGCCTCGCTGTCGGTACGTGTGCCGGCCCTGCCGGGGCATGCCCGGAGAGTTCCCCGGCTCCAGGCAGGCCCGACCACCCCAGTAACCATTGCCCACCCCTTCTGGCACAGCGGGCGAGGATGCCAAGATCCGGCTCTGGCGGGTCCCTGAGGGAGGGCTGCAGGAGACCCTGCAGGAGCCTGAAGCTATTCTCCGAGGTGAGGGGACTACTGAGCACCCCACACTGGGGACAAACCAGCCCGGTGGCACCCACAGCTGGGGACAGCCACGCACTACTGAACCTCACCAGGTCACACGGAAAAGATTTACTCCATCCGCTTCCACCCCGTGGCGTCCGATCTCCTGGTCTCCTCCTCCTACGACATGACCGTGCGGATCTGGGAGCTGAGCGCCGGGCGGGAAGTCCTGTGCCTGCAGGGACACACGGATCAGGTAAGGGATGACAAATCCAGGGACACCTGAGAGGCAACTTTGGGACATTTGCACAACATCTGTCTCTCCAGATTTTCAGCATGGCTTGGAGCCCGGATGGGAAGAAGCTGGCAACGGTGAGCAAAGACGGACGGATACGGCTCTACGAGCCACGGCGCAGCTCTCAGCCTCAACAGGTACAACCCCAGCACTGAGGATGGGCTGGAGAGCTGGGGGTGTGGGCAGGAAACCCTCCCCGTGGGCACATGACTGCACCCCCAGCTCTCTCGGAGCAGGCAGGGTGACCTTCACCCCGTGCAGGAGGGCCCAGGTCCCGAAGGGGGACGTGGAGCGCGCCTGGTTTGGGTCTGTGGTGGTGACTACCTCCTGGTGTCCGGCTTTGACAGGTAAAGAGGGGCACACGTACCAGGGCAGGGGTCCCTGAGGTCACTGCTTGCTCTCACTGTCACCTCCCCGCAGCCGCAGCGAGAGGAGGATCCTCCTGTACCGGGCACAGGCCCTGTCTGAAGGACCCTTGTCTGTCCTTGGTCTGGACGTGGCCCCTTCCACCCTCCTGCCCTTTTACGATGAGGATACCGGCGTCGTCTTCCTCACCGGCAAGGTGAGCGCTTGCCCTCCAAAAACCTGTGGGGCTCCCTGCCTACAGCACCCCACAGTGTGGAGGGACCCTCCATGTCTCCTGACAGCCCCCATCTTGCTCCATCCCCAGGGTGACACCAGAGTCTTCCTCTTTGAAGTGACACCCGAGCCCCCCTATTTCCTCGAGTGCAACAGCTTCACCTCCAATGAACCCCACAAGGTAAAGGGGGGACATGCTGCCTGTCCCTGACCCCCTACCTGTGCTGCCAAACCCCACTCACACCCCCACCCCACCAGGGCTTCGTCTTCCTGCCCAAAACGGCGTGCGAGGTGCGGGAGGTGGAGTTTGCCCGGGCGCTGCGCCTGGGGCAGAGCACCCTGGAGCCCGTGGCTTTCCACGTGCCACGCGTCAAGGTAGGTGGCAGGGGGGGCTGGCTGTGATTTGGGAGGGGACAGGAGGCAGGGCACCGCCCTGAGCGCCCCTTGCCCTGCAGAAGGAGTACTTCCAGGACGATCTCTTCCCGCCGACCCGCGTGTGGTGGGAGCCGGCGCTGGGTGCAGGTGCCTGGCTGGACGGGCAGGACGGGCAGCAGCGCCGCGCCAGCCTGCGCCCCGCGGACATGGTGCCAGGTGGGTGCAGGGGCTGGGCGAGGACCCCCGGCCCTCGGTGGGGCTTTAGTCAATGGGGTAGAGACCCCCGCCCCATGGTGACGCCGCTCTCGCAGTGAGTGAGGCCCCCAAAGAGGCTCCGGCTCGGAAGTTCGTCCCTGCATCCGTGTACCTGGAGGAGAAGACTGATGAACAGAAGAAGGAGGAGGTGGGTTCGGGGGTGAGCACCCCGCGCCAGGGCCGGGGGTGATGCCCCGCGCCCCACGGCTCTGCCCGGCCTCTCCCCACAGCTCCTCAGCGCCATGGTGGCCCGGCTGGGCAACAGGGACGACCCGCTGCCGCAGGACTCCTTCGAGGGCGTGGACGAGGACGAGTGGGTGAGTGCGGGAGGGGGACACACGATCCCCGCGTGGGTCGCACCTGGCCCCGCCGCGCCCATCACCCCCCGCCTCCCGCAGGACTAGGCTGGACCCGGCACCCCCAGAACAGCCGGGACCCCCGGACCCGCCGGGGCGACCGGGAGGAGGAGGAGGAGATGGAGGAGGAAGAGATGGAGGAGGCGCAGGGCCCGCCGCGGGCAGGACCCGCTATTAAAGCCGCTGCACCAGCACCGTGTCTTGCCGTGATCCTGGGACACCGGGGGGGACTCGGGGACAAGGGGGCATGTGGACCGGGGGCGACACAGGGGTACGGGATCGGGGTGACACAGGGACCGACAGCGGGAGGACACGGTAACCGACGGGGACATAAGGAGCGGAGCGGGGGGTATACAAGGACCGGCCCCGGGGACACGGAAATCGGGGATAACACAGGGACCGAGGGGGACCCAGGGACCGCGACAGGGAGGAACACGGGGACACGAGGACCGGAGGACATAGGAACCGGCACCAAGGGGAAACAGGACGGGTACAGGGACTGGGGGGACACCGTGACGGGAACCGGGATAACACAGGGACCGGGGATGGGGACACAGGGACCGGGGGCACGCGGGGAGCGGGGCCGGGGAAGTCGCGCCCCACCCGNCATGGTGAGAGGGGACGGGGGGACGCGGCGGGGGGACAGCGGGACCGGGCAGCAGAGCTGGGGCTGGACGGGGCCNCGCTCCGCCCGCGCCGCCGCCGTCTCGGTTTCCGCCGTGACCCTCACCCCCGGTCACGTGACCGCCGGGGCGGAAGCGGCGGCGGGGACATGGTGAGAGGGGACGGGGGGACGCGGCGGGGGGACAGCGGGACCGGGCAGCAGAGCTGGGGCTGGACGGGGCCCGGGCGGGGCAGCGGGCTCGGGAATGTGCAAAGCAGCTGGTTCCGGGAGGGCCGGGGCCAGTGGAGAGGAGACAGGGATAGGGGAAGGGGTCACAGGAGCAGGGAAGGGGGAGGAAGTCATGGCGAGGGGAGACAGCGACAGAGGAGAGGGGACAGGGACAGGGGAGGGGATCACAGGGCCAGCGGAGAGGGGACAAGGCATGGGGACGGGGGACAGAGACAGGGGAGAGGGCCTGGGGGGGACGGGCTCTGGGGAAGGAATCACAGGGCCTGGGGGGAGGACAGGGACAGAGGAGAGGGGACAGGGCCAGGCACGGCCCTGACAGAATCAGATGGGGTCAGAGCAAACCCCTGGGGGATGGGCAGAGGTGAGAGAGCCAGAGTTGTGCAGGGCCATGGGGAGGGGACAGGGCAAAGGAGCCGTGGTGGCTGTGACAGCAAGGTGTCCCCGCAGGCCAAGTACCTGGCACAGATCATCCTGGTGGGGGCCCAGGTGGTGGGACGGGCCTTCATGCGGGCGCTGCGCCAGGAGTTTGCAGGTAGGAGCTGGGATGCTGCTCCAGGAGCTCCGTGTGCCCACGCTGCCCTGCTGGGCACTGCTCCACATCCCTGCCTTCCCTGGGCACCCCAGTGCTCACCATCCCCGGGCTGTGCCTGCAGGGGACACTGCCAAGTTGTCACGGGGCTCCGTCCTGGCCCTGGCACTGCCTCCAGACTCCCAGAGTGGGATAATCCCTGGGATGTGGCTGCCCCAACCCTGCCTTGCCTGTAGCAAACAGTGCCTGCCTGGTCCCTGCCACCTCCCTGGCACTGGGAGAGTGTCCGGATGGCCCCAGGGTGGCTGGATGGGGACAGAGGGGGCACGGGGGGTCTGAGCACCTGGAAGTGTTCAGGCTCTGCTGCCCGAGGGCGGGGGTGGCAGGGAGGGGCTCAGGCCTGGTGTCCCCAGCGAGCCAGGCCGCCGCTGACGCGCGGGGCCGCGCCGAGAGGCCCCAGTCCGCCGCCGCCTCCAGGATCATCGGCATCAGCCTCCAGGAAGCTCAGCAGATCCTCAACGTCTCCAGCCTCAACCCTGAGGAGATCCAGAAGGTAGAGGCTTCCTCGGAGCCGGGGAGGGATGCCTCTCCAAGGGCGCTGCTGTGCATGGGGGTGGCAGCTGGTCCCCCGTGCTGTCTTGGGCCCGGTTAATCACAGCTTGAGGGTTCCCTGCCCCAGCTGGAGCAGCCCTCCAGGCTTGGCCTGTGCATCTGCTCAGGGAAGGGATGTGGGATCTCTGGAGGTGCCCTGCTGGGAATGTGGGGACTCCCAAGGGATGTCAGGCAGAGGCAGCGGTGTCCCCGGGATCATTCTTCAGCAATGCTCTGGGGAGTGGGAGGCTTCCAGGGTTTGGAAGTGGGAAGGGCAAGGCTGGAGGTGCCTCTGACCCAGAGCTTCTCTCGGCAGAACTACGACCACTTGTTCAAGGTGAACGACAAATCAGTGGGAGGCTCCTTCTACCTGCAGTCCAAGGTGAGCGCCGGGAGGAGCAGGGCGGGGGGTGCACCTTCCCTCCCCTGCCTGGGTTTTAGGACAGGCAGAGCCTGGATATACCCATGGACAAGGCAGGGAATGGAGGGGGCACCCCATCCCCGTGTGTCACCCCATCTCTCTGTGTCACCCCGTCCCCATGTGTCACACCCTGTCCCCCAGGTGGTGCGAGCCAAGGAGCGGCTGGACGAGGAGCTGCGCATCCAGGCCAGGGGTGACAAGGAGAAGGGGCCCAAAGCTGAGACGTGACTCCTGCCACCCCTGCCCCCTGCCCCTCACCCTTAACTTATCGGTAGCCAATAAACACCGTGTCCTCCAGCGCCTGGCCTGGCTGCTCCACACCCGGGGAGGGAGCGGGGGCCTGCCTGCCCAGCACTGCCCTGAGAGGGGCTGCACGTGCCCGGGGGAGGAGGAGGAGGAGGAGGAGGCAGCTGGGGAAGAAGGGGTGTCCCCAGGGCATTGAGGCTGCCAGGGCTCAAATGGCACTGGGGAGGCTGCAGGAGCTATTTTTGGTGGAGAGGTTGGATGCTCTTGGATTGAGTGCATGGCTACCTCTGGCTCCATACCCTGGGAGGGCTGTGCCGTTACCTTCTCCCAGTGTGGATCGCTGCTGGCTCGGGGTGAGGGGCTGTGAGGGGACACCCTGTGGCTGTCCCCACCTGCAGCTCACCCCGCAGATCCTGGCAGGGTTCCACTGGTACCAAGGTTGCCTGAGCAGGAGCATGGGGACACAGCTGGGGGTCAGGCAGGGCCAGCCGTGCCCCCAAGGTCACACCCATTCCACCCTCCCCGCACCCTTCTGTCCCCAGCACGGGCTCCTTGCTGTTGGCACCACGACCACGGACTGAAACAGGAACTTACTTCAACTTCACTTTATTGTTTTCTTAATAAACTTCCTCTCCCCTGGACGAATATAGTGTTACAGTCGTTAGCTTATCTCGTACTTGTGCAGTCCTTACACGCTACGCTAACAGCGATGGAGCCCAACAGGAGGAAAATAAAAACAACCCAGAAACTACGATAGAAAGGCACTTCGAGACCGTTAAAATACTGATGTCCTGGAATGTGCAACAACAAACCGATGAGGAGCGAGGAGACGTTTCACCGGCCGGGGCGGCCTGGTCGAGGGCCCGCAGCCATGCTGGGCTAGGG
>WBNO01028794.1:432376-473743 GCA_013400575.1 Peucedramus taeniatus | reverse complement strand
CTCGTCCCGGCCATCCCGGGGAGTGCTCACGCCTGAGCCCCCCCGGTGGGGAAGCGACCCAGGGCGGGGAGGGGCGGCTTCTCTGGGGTCCCTCGCGGTGGCCGCTGCGGGCCCGTGGGTTGGGGGTGGCTGCATGGGCAGGGGGCGCGGCCCTCCCGCCCGGGGACTGGGGGCTGTGCGGCCCCGCACTGACCCCGGCGCGGGGCAGAGCTCGGGGAGCAGCCTTCCCACTGCCCCGAGCTCCGGGAGACCCTGCCTGGAGCGCAGGCTGCAGGTGGTGACACCCTGTGTGGAGCTCGGGGTGCCGGGGGCTGCCCTGCTTGTGACCTCCGGGAGCTCAGGGACAGCCTGCCTGTGAACTGGGGGTGCTGGGAACACTTGGCTATATCCTGCTTGTACACTCAGGTGTACCCTGACCCTCTAAGCTTAGAAGTGCCCTTCATGGAAGCATGGAGATACCTCACCTGTGAACTTGGGGATGCCCTGCCTTGCAAGTTGGGGAACACCCTACCGGTGACCTCAAGGAGCTTGGGGACACCCTGCCCACATGGCCGTGCCTCCCTTGCCCTCCAGCACAACCCACAGCACAAGCTGTGATCAGTGTTGGATGTGAGTGGACAGTGGGACATCTGCTGTGGGCCTTGTGCCTGGCTCCAACACCCACATGGGTTTGTTTCCCTCGAGGTCCAGGCGAGATAAATGTCCTCCCCAGCGTGGGGAGGACCAAATTCTGATCGCCTGACACAAACCCCCCAGCACCAGCACCAGGCTCAAGACACCCCAGGGGCTCCAGTGGGTGCCACCTGCTCCGCCTGCCTCTGTGCTGCCCCATCCCTGGCCATGCTGGGTGTCTGAATCCGTGGGTTTTTGCCCTTTCCGTATTTCGCTGTCACTTCTCAGGTCTCTTCCCAGGAAGAGCAGCTGGGGCAGGTTGCAGGAGGTCTGCCGGTGAGGAAGCAGGCTCTTCCTCCTTTCCCAGTACTTAAGAAACCACTTCCGTGCTGCCCAGTCCTGGGCCTCTCCATCCCATTCCCCTGAAGTGTCTGGTGGTCCAACATCCTGGAGCAGTGCTCCAGCCACCTCCTTACCCCAAGAGGGACGATGTCTCCAGGACCTGCAGGGCTTGGTGTGTTTTGGGGACAAGTTTGGGGCTGGTTTGGGGGCAAGTTTGGGGACAAGCAGGAGCAGGGCGGTGGGTGACAGCCACCACCAGATGGGAGCCCTGTGCCACAATCCTGCTGCGAGCAGCTCTTGGTCCATGCGGCAGAGGCTGCTCCCAGGGAGAGGGGCAGACCCCTGGGCACCCATCCCAGCTCCACACTCCCAGGATTGCATGTGAGGGAACCAGTGCAGTGTGTGCTTGGCACCCAGCATCAGCCTGTGCTGGGACACTGCCCCAGAGAGTGGGGACAAATATCTTCCTGGCCATGGGCTGAGCTGGGGTCCTTCCTCATCCCCTTGGGATGCAGTGGGATCCTTTTCTATACCCCCAGGATGGGATCCTTTCCCATCCCCCTAGAGTTATTTGGGATCCTTCCCTGTCTGCTTGGGATGAGCTGTGATTCTTCTCTGTCTTGCTGGGCACAGCTGGGATCCTTCCCTATGCCCTTGGACAGACCTGAAATCCATCCCCTTCTTAGGCTGAGCGAGGATCCTTTCCATCCCTCTGGGATGAGCTGGGTCTTTCCCCATCCCTGTGTATCTTGGATGAGTTGTGGTGCATTCCCCAGTTGTAGCAGGCAGTGATGAGTGGCCTGAGAGTCTCTGGTCACTGCCTGGGCACACGGTGGTGCTGCACGTATCCCTTAGATCCCCGCGCTCCAAAACCTCCGTGGTTCCTCCCTGGCCTCACCAGGAGGGCAATGAGGGCAGGATGCTGGGCTTTGCTTCCAGCCTGGCTTTGGCAGTGCTCTGGATGGAATGTTCCCATCTCCCCGTCCCGGAGCCGCCGGGCACCTGGACGGGCGGCTGGAGCCCGGCTTATCTCTCCCTGTGCCGGCAGCCCGGCTCCTGTGTTTAGTCTTTGGTGCCTCGCAGCGTCCCCGGCGCCAGCGGGTGCCTGCGCCCTGGGGAGAGTTGGCACGGTGTGATCCAAAACCTCTGCCCCGCTTCCCTCGGGGGAGAGGCGGGGTGTGGGTGAAGCTGGACCCCACGGCAGCAAGCTTTGCTCAGGTCTGGTGCTCTGGACCCGTGGGTGTTGGCTGCCCAGAACCCTGGCCCTCCGTGCCGGCATTTCCCGGCCCATCGGCGGGGCAAAGGCGTGGGGGGCAAAGAGGCAGCGGCCGGAAGCAGGCAGGAGCTGCGGCTTGGGGTGGGACGGGGGCTTCTCTGCTGGGAGCTGTCATCTGGAAGCCATCAGCGGGGCGGGAGGGAGGGAGCCGCCTTCCCGGGGCCACACACGCCGGCCGGCCCCGCGGGGACACAGCCGGCCAGCCCGCAGCCTCCCTCGCCCACCTGGGGGTCCCCTCGCCCAGGCTGGGCACTGGGCAGTGTGTCTGAGCCCAGTGGAACCAGGGGGCTGCAGCAGGGCCGTTGTTTGGCTAATGCATCCCCCAAAGTTTTGGACACGGGGCTGGAGAAACCCGCCCACCTGCTTCAGTGATTCCCAGCACCGCAGCCATGGTCCCCTCCATGTCAACTGTCCCTTTGGTGGCTCGGAACCATCACTGCAAAGCAAGGGGGGATGCAGTGAGCTGGCAGCAGGGGTGCAGCCCCCTCTTCCCTAACTCTGGGTCTCTCTCACAGCTTGGCCAACATCCCACTGACTCCAGAGACCCAGCGGGACCAGGAGCGGCGGATACGCAGGGAAATCGCCAACAGCAACGAGAGACGGCGGATGCAGAGCATCAATGCTGGCTTCCAGTCCCTGAAAACCCTCATCCCACACACAGATGGGGAGAAGCTCAGCAAGGTGAGCAGGATGCACCCGTTAGTCCTGCACGTGGAGTGGCTGAAAGTGGAGTTGGGGGCACATGGGTGGTAATTTGGCGATGGAGTTCTCTCCTGGGGAGGTTTCACAGCAGAAGTGGCTGTGCATCCTCAGCCCGGTGTTCCTGGAGTGGGCTGGGAGTGTGTGACAGCTCCCAGTGCCCTGGGAACAGGGTGACACGCTCCTGGGTGAGGAGAGGACCCCACTGCAGAGGGGAGTGGGGTGAGGAAGCAGCTGATCGGGTTCCCAAGATGGGTGAATTGGAGGGTTTCACCATGGTGGAAATTCCAGGGGGAACCTGGGGTGAAGCAGACTCTGAGAGGAGACACCAGGAACAGGCAAGGAGCAGTGCTGCTTGCAGTGCTCATTGGGAGGGGGCCTGAGGGACACTGGGGTCTCCTGCCTCAGCATGCCCCTCCTGGCTCCCCCACAGGCAGCCATCCTCCAGCAGACGGCCGAGTACATCTTCTCCCTGGAGCAGGAAAAGACTCGGCTACTGCAGCAGAACACCCAGCTCAAGCGGTTCATCCAGGTAGATGGGACAGGAGGGGGTGGGACAATCCTGGCTGGCCAGGGTGGGAGTGTCATTGCAGTTTCTTGGGCTCAGGGTGGGACCCTCTACTCTGCTCAGCCAGAGTGTGGAGATGTTTCCATTCCCCTGGCAGGGCAGGGAGCCCCATTCAACCTGGCATCTCTTGAAGGGTTGGGATCCCATTTTCCATTATTTCCATCCATTTGGGTTGTCAGGAATGGCCGGGTGGCAGTGCTGGTGCTGGAGTGCTCTGATTGAACTGCCCTGGGTGTCACAGTGTGAGAATCAGGTTGGCACAAGGCTGCAGGGATGAGGATCAGGATGGGGGACGCAGGCAGGAGCCCATCTGTCCCCAAGCATCAGACACAACCCCAGGGAGACCCTTTCCTGCATGGAGCTGTGGTGGGGAGTGGCATCACCCAGAAGTCTGGAGGGCAGGGAGAGCATCACCCTTTCCCTGACACCACATTCCCACGGCAGGAATTCAGTGGCTCCTCCCCAAAACGGCGACGGGCCGAGGACAAAGACGAGGGGATTGGCTCGCCAGACATCTGGGAAGATGAGAAGGCCGAGGATCTGCGCCGGGAGATGATTGAGCTCCGGCAGCAGCTGGACAAGGAGCGCTCGGTCCGCATGATGCTGGAGGAGCAGGTGAGGCCAGGTCCCCTCTTGCAGGCTCTGCCATGTCCCCAGTGAACCCCAGGGACACCAGCAGTGCTGTGGGGTCACTGAACACCTGCTTTGGACACCGCTTCTCCGTGCTTGTCTGGGGCTTCCTAGCTCCCACTGAGGGGACAGCTGGGGTGCAGTGGGGCCGTGCCAGACTCCCCACTGATGTCGGGGTTCCCTGGCCCGCAGGTTCGCTCCCTGGAGGCCCACATGTACCCTGAGAAGCTGAAAGTGATTGCTCAGCAGGTGCAGCTCCAGCAGCAGCAGGAACAGGTGAGGTTGCTGCACCAGGAGAAGCTTGAGCGTGAGCAGCAGATCCGAACCCAGGTGAGTGCACCCCAGACACCCCAGGTACTGAAGCAGGGGGGTGGGTACGGTGATGGAACTGGCACCTCCTCTGGGCACTGACATCCCAGCAAAACTCTCGCCCGTAGTGATTTGGGAAAGGGGTGGCCCAAAGCCCCCCACAGTGCTTGGGGCTGTGCTTGCAGGCACCCTGTGTTTCAGGGAGGGACTGTGGATTGGAGCACTCCTGGTACCTTCCCACTGGCTCCATTCCCTGGCACAGAGGGGTTTGTACAGGGAAGGTCCCTTGCTGCCAGAGAGGGTTTCATCTCAGGGGCTTCACCTTTCTCTGAGTGACTCCCACTGAACTTCAGGGATCCCCAACCACTCCCTGCCACCCAGCAGGCTGAGAAAGGGGAGTGTCAAGCTGGCAGGCAGAGGGGATGGGAACCTTCCACCTTTCCCCTGAGACTGCTGGGTTTGCCAGTGGTGCAGGGAGGAGGCGAGGGCTGTGCCAGCACTGGTCCCCCTGCGCTGCCGCCCTCAAGCCCAGCCTGGGGCCACGCCACTCCGGGAGCTTGAAAGGGAGGAACAGCAGCTCCTTCCCTGCTCCTTGGGCTTCTGCAGAGTCGTGTCCCTGCAGGGTCCCTGCCAGCCACCTCCTGGGGAAGTTCAGCCTATTTTTAGGTGAACTCTCCGTAGCCTCCTGCTAGGGCGGATCTTCCCATCCGCTGCTCAAACGAGGATCTCTGAGGGGCGTGGGGAATTCCTGGCCACGCAGGGACTGGCACTTGCCTCTCCCGGCTTCAAAGCCCAAATCATTCCCCTCTGGGATATGGGGAATCCTTCATGTTCCACTCTGCAAAGCTGAGATGACAGCGGCTTTCAGCTGGCATCGTCCTGCATCCGCTGGGATGGAGAACTGGAGCAGCTGAGTGGTGCTTCAGCTTTTTTGGAGTTTATGCTCCATGAACAAGCACGATGCTCTCCCCACGCTGCTGTGCCGTGCCCTGCTCACCAGGGGTTTCCCTTCTGTCCCCAGCTCCTGCCATCACACGCTCCCCCAGCGCCCACTCACCACCCCACCGTGATCGTTCCAGCGCCGCCTCCCTCCCATCATGTCACTGTGGTCACCATGGGCCCATCCTCGGTCATCAACACCGTCTCCACGTCCCGGCAAAACCTGGACACCATCGTTCAGGTCAGCTGGGGAGCAGCGGGGGGTTCGGCAGTGGGGTCTCAGGGGGGTCCCTAAGCCCTGGGGTGGGTCAGAGGTGTCCTGACAGCCCCTGTGTGCCCCGGGCAGGCGATCCAGCACATCGAGGGGACGCAGGAGAAGCAGCTGCAGGAAGAGGAGCAGAGACGTGCCGTCATCGTAACGCCAGCGCGCGCCTGCGCCGAGCCCTCTGCCTCCGACACCGCCTCCGACACTGAGGGCAACGACAGTGACTCCATGGACCAGAGCAAAGAAGAGCCCTCGGGGGATGGGGAGCTGCCCTGACACCCCCTGGCCAGCAGCTGGGGAGGGAAGCCGGGGCAGGGGGGGTAAACGTCAGAGAATATGCTGAAATTTTTAAAAAATACAACGTGATTTGGGTCTCTTTTATGACCTTTTTCCAATACTGTAAAGCAGAGCGTTAGAGGCAGGCAGAGGTCACCATTCAGCTCCCAGGGGGGTGGGGGCTTGGGGGTGGCCACANGGTGGGGGGCGTTGGGGAGGGGGGGTCACAGCCCCCCTCCCACCAACCCGCAGGGAATCCTGCCAAGCTGGCAGCAGCCCCACTGTTCCTGATGGTGTTCCCTTGGGACAGGGCCTTTGGTTGGGATCTTAATTTGGTTTTTTCCTTCTCTTGTGTTTTTTTTTTTTTCTTTTAATTAAATGTTCGTTTTTAAGCAGGGGGGAGATGCCAAGTGACATGGCAGTAAGGGCAGGACAGGGATCCCTGACTTCAGGGTACCACCATGGCTCCTGCACCCCACATGGGGCAGGGAAAACCCCCTTGGAGAGTAAAACAATCCTGGGATGATGCCATTGGAGCACAGTAGGAGGGCTGGCATATGCCATCCCTCCTTGGCATTTCCAACACCCACCTCCTTGGCACAGGGATGGCAGGTTGGGGGCTGATTTTTACACCCCATCCCTGTCCCTGTGCCCATTCCTGTCCCTCCACCCCGTTCCCATCCCTCCTTTAAGCACTTAACCTGGTTTGTGGGGTCTGTCAGCTCTGAAAAGCTTTTCTATTTTGTGATTGTGTCGCTTGGGTCTGTCGTGGCGGGTGGGGGGTCCCTGTTTTGTGCATCCCCCCTCGCCCCACTGCCCCCCACCCGGCTGTAGGATTTTAGGCCAGTCGTGTGTAGAGCCTCGGTGGTATTCAGTAGGTTCCCCCCAGCTGCAGCTGTTTCTCAGTTCCTTTCCCCTTTTTTTTTTTGGGGGGTTTTTTTTTTTTTGTCTTTTTTTTTTTGTATTTTTTTTACAATTTTCAGGTCTTTGTGTTGTTTGAGAAGCTATTCTATTTTGTTAAGAAAGTTGAAAAAAAAAAAGAGGCTCGTGCCTTTGTAAAGAAACAAAATAAAGTTTGTACTTGGTTTTTTAGAAGCTCCGTCCCGGCGTTAACGTTTGTGGGGACAGGGATGGAGCCCACCCTGATGGACACTGATCCCTCTGGGGCTCGTGGGGTGGGCAGGGAGTGCTGCCTGCGCTGGGAATCACAGCAGGAGGCAAAGGCAGGGGGTGCTGGCCCTGTCCCTGGTATAGTTCTTGCTCAGCTGCCAGGCTGTGTTTAAAGGCTCAGCCCTGCCAGTGCTGCCCAGATGTGATGAGCACATCGGGGCTCAGCTCAGTGCTGAGATGGAGGTGGGGGGTAGCTGGGCTGGTTTTAATGAGGCCACACAGCTGAGGGGAGCTGGGGTCAGGCTTTGTGTCCCCCTTCCCCAGGGATGAGGGTATCCATCTCTGTGGAGCTGACTCATGACTCAGGATGAGGGCACTCATCTCTCTCCATGTTTTTTTGGTGGGAGGCACCCCTCTTTTCCCATGGAGCACCCACCTCTCAGCATCCTCCCATGGCTGTGGGTCCCTCCCACTGCCCCTCCACTCCATGGCCAGCTTGGTGTCCATCCAAGGGCTGACTCCTGCCTGCTCTGAGCCATCACCCCCTCCTCCCCACCCCCTGCTCCATACACTGCCCCCTTCCCACGCCCCATCTCGGGTTCAAGGGGCTCCCCCTGCTCCCACTCTTGGGAAACTGTTGTTTGCCACCTTCCCCGAGAAAAAGCTGGGTCACAGCCCCCCCAAATAGCTCCTGCACTGATGGAGCCCAAGAGTCACTCTGCCATGGCCAGGCTTTGGGGACAGTGCTGGAAGGCTGTGCAGGTGCTGGTGCACCTGACATTGTGCCCTGTGCCACACTGCCAGTGCAGTGACAGTGGGGACACCATCAGGGTGGCAGATGGCCTCTTTCCTCTGGGGTGTATGGCATTGCCTGGAGCTGGTGACCTGTGGTGGCTGGAGGGGACGTCAAACCAGCCCAGGACGCGATGCTTGAGGACAGGACCTGTGAGGACAGATGAGGACACTGCAGTGCAGCGATGCTCAGCTCTTCCTGTCCACAAACCCCTGCTCAAGCCCAAAAGGAGCTGCAGAAGCTGAGGCAGCCCAAGGAGCCCCTCTGCCCCACACAAGCAGGAATCTGGGATGGAGACAGTGCCCAGAGGAGCCCTGCAGGAATTTCCTCGAATAAAGGGAGAGAGGCACCCATTTCTCCTCTCGCTGGGATGGGGCTGTGACCCCGCAGAAGCAGTGCCAGCCCAGGGCCCCCATGCCCGGGGGTGCCCCGTGCCCTCGCATCCCTGACACGAGCCATTCCCAGCGCCGCCGCTGTGTCCCCTCTCTGTCCCCACGGCCAGGGCCCCCGGGAGCGGAAGAGCGGCGGCAGCAGCAGCAGCTGTGCGGGCAGCTGCCGGCCCTGCCTGCCCTGCCTGCCCTGCCCCGCGCCGCCGCCGTATAAATAGAGGCAGCGAGCGGCAGGGAGCTCCTGGCAGCCACCATGAAGGGCCTCAACCTGCTCTGCTGCTGCGTGGCTTCGCTCCTGCTCCTCGGCACCGCAGGTACGGCCGCTCGCCGGGCTGGGGCTCCCGGGGGCTGGGGGCACCCCGGGGCTGGGGAGGCTCCCGGGGGCTGGGGCTGCTGGCCGGGCTATGGGGTCCCCGCGGGGCTGGGGGTGCCCTTGGGGCTGTGGGGACTCTGTGGGGCTGGGGGCGCCTCTGGGGCTGGTGGTGCCCAGGCTTATGGGGTCCCGCGGGGCTGTGGGATGCCCTTGGGACTGTGGCAACCCCACGGGGCTGGCAGGTCCCCATGGGGCTGGGGGTCCCACAGAGCTGGGTGTCTCCACGGGGCTGCAGGAGCCTGTGGGGCTGTGGGTTCCTGCAGGGCTGTGAGAGCCCCAAGGGGCTGTGGGATCCCTGTAGGGCTCCAGGTGCCCCTGGGGCCATGGATTTCCACGGCGTAGTAGGTGCCTATAGGGCTGTGGGTACCTAGAGGGGGGTGTCTGTGGGGCCACGGGTGTCTGTTGGCTGGGGATGCCTGTGGGGCTGTGAGCACCTCTGAGATTCTGGGTGCCTGTAGGGCTGCAGGTACCTGTCGGTCTGTGGGTGTCTGTTGGGGTCTTGTAGGGCTGCAGATAGAATTGTGGGTGCCTGTGGGACTGAGAGTGCAGAGAGGCTCTGGGGCACCCTATGAGCCTGGCCCTGGCAGCAGGACAGGGTGGCAGGGGTACAGCGGTCCGGGCTCCCCAGCAGCTTTTCCAAGGCTGCGGAGCCACCCCAAAATGTGCAGGGAAACGTGTTGGGGGGCTGTGGACAGGAGGGGATGGCAGGAGGCGCAGACTGGGGTCCCCCTTACAGTCACGCCGGGCACAGGGGCCATGCTGCCGCTGACATGCCTTGCGGCAGTGTCACCTGTGGCTGCCGTGGTGGCTTGATTTTGGACTGTAAGGGATGGGGTGCCACGGCGCTGCGGTTCTCTGAGGACCCCGGGTCCCCTTCCCCGGGCTGTCCCATCCCCACTTCTCACCGCGGTGCCCGGCCGGGTGTCCCCGGGGCGGCGCGGCATCGCTGGTACCCTTGCTTGCCCTTGAGTTAATTTGGGCTGGTTCTCTGCCTGGCCGGGCTCCGGCGGCCGCGCAGCCGGGAGGGGGGCGGCTAAGTATGGAAACAGNCCCCGCGCGGGCACCCGCAGCTGCCGCCTGCCAGCGCCCGGCACCCCCGGCCCCGCCGAGTTTTGGCCTTTTAAGGGCATCTTGGGCCGTTCTCGGGAATGAATGGGTTTGGGGGCCGGCGACACACCCCGACAGAGGTGGGGTGACCTCCGTGGGGCTGCGGGTGCAGTCTGTGGACGGGGGTTGGGAAGGTGTTCTGCGGGCATGGCTGGTGGCTGGTGCCGCTCCAAGCAGGGCTGGTAGCCTTGAGGGACAACAGAAGCTTGTCTCCACGGTGGATGACCACCAGCCCAGTCTTGGTTTGGCTGAGGTTGGCATGGTAGAGCACCGGGATCCCCCATCCCAGAGGAGGATCTGGGGCCAGGAGGCACGTGGGGGTCTGGCAGCCCCAAGACCAGCTCTGAGGGGTTCCCCAAGTCCCCACCTGTTTATTGAGGTCACGTATTTCACCCCAGTACTGTAGGTTTCCAAAAAAGCTCTAAGCAGGGGCATGTCTCCAGCCCATGCTTCTGCTCCTCAGAGACCAGTAGGATTTGCAGGATGAGTTTTGCGTTTCCTTTGGCGCCAAGCTGAACTCTCAGACCTGGCTCCTTTGGGGTGCAGGAAGTGGCTTGGAGGGGGTGTTTTTTCCATTTTTGGGACATGTCTTCCCATTCAACCCATGTTGGTGCCTGTGGGGATCCCCCGGGCCTGTGGGGCTGCAGGTGCCCGTGGGAAGAGCAGGGGTGAAATTCCAGTGGAGAACCGGGGGCTGTGTTGGAACATCACGGCAAGGTGTGGTCCTTTGGGTTCAGTGGCACCTGGGACTGCCAGGGTCCTACCACCATTGCCAGGGGTTGGGAGTAGGAATTGCCCTGCGCCTGTGGTCTTGCAGCCCCTGCTGAGGCAGCTCACTGCAGACATGGCTGGGGCTGGCAAAGCTGCACGGGGTTGCCGGGAGCCTGGCAGGGACCAGCACCCACCATGGGGCTGGGCAGTGGCTCATGGTCAGAGCACTCGCCCAATACTCCATCTGCTCCTGCCCAGGGGAGCACACTCACACCTCAGGCAGAGCCCAGTCATCCCTTCCAGGCTGGGTGATCCCTGTGGCCACCAGCAATGGGCCACAGGGATGCTGGCAGGGCAGTGCCCAGACACTGCTCAGCAGCTTTGCCCTGAGGATCCCTTGCTTCTGCAGCCATCATGGGTTTGAGTGGGAGGGCAATTCCAGGCCATGCCATCACTGCCTCTGAGCTGAGAGAGGACTTGGGGAAAGCCCTGGCACAGTGGTGTCCTCCTGCAAGGCACTGCAGGGCTGGCACAGACCCTTCCTGGTGACAGCAGAGGGGTCTGTGCCAGCTTCAGCTTCTGGGAGTCCTCATCCTGCCTCATCCTGGAAGGTGTCACCTCAGAATGAGCTCCACCACCACGTTCTCGTGGCATCTTGGAGTGTTCTCCATCACCTAGGATGTGTCACCTTGGAATGTGTCACTTTAGGGGAGCTCCACCTCCCAGGTCAGAACATCTTGGGAGCAGGATTGTGACATCTTCGTGGCCTCAGGGCCCTGGGCAGAGCAGCCATGGGGACACTCCACCCTGACCATCCCAGGCCAATGGGCCCCTACAGTAACCAACCTTCCCAGAGGTGGGGACCTCTGTGTCCCAGTGACACCTCACTGGACTTGTTCCACTCTCCAGCACCAGCACAGCCACGGGCAGCAGTGCCATTGTGTGTGTGTGAGACCAGGGGCTTGGGGTGCCTCGGGAGCGTTGGGTGCTTGTGCCACCTACATCCCTGTCACACCCCTGTGCCTCACCCCAAGGAGACCCTGGTCCCTGTGGATGTTGGCCGAGGAAAGCAATGCAGATGCCAGGCAGGTTGGCTCTGCTGTGACACCCTCTCCATCAGCCATCCTTGCCCCGGTGTGTAGGTGACATCCAGCTGGGATGAGGAGGCCGGGAGACCTCGCTTGTGCATGGCCCTGGTGGCACAGAGGTACCAGCAGGTCTCCCAGCACGGTGCGAGCACCAGGCCGGGAGGGCTGTGCCATGCTCAAGGACAACACTCTTGCCACGTTCCCACTGTGTCCCACTCGCTGAGCTGGTGAAACCCCAGCCTGGCCACTGGGTCAGGGTGACCAGATTGCCTCTGGAATTGCCTGTTCCCTGGGCTCTGCAGGAATAGCAGCAGCCCCGGGGCTGTGCAGGACTCCACGGAGCTATTTCCAGCTCACGGGGACATTTCCCTTGTAAGTGACTGCTGGAGGGAGCTGTGACCTCCTGTGCTGGTGGGGGCTGCAGGAGGGGCAGGGGAGGCTCTGGACAGGCAGCCCGAGCCAGGATGGGGTGTTGGCAGTGGCAGCATGTCCCCGGTGCCAGCCAGGCAGGCTGCTCGACCCTTGGGGTCACACAGCCCCAAAAGGGCTCGGGGCTGGGTGGCCCTGTCCATGTGCTGGCGTCCCCAGTGCTGCCACGTCAGACCCCAGGGCTGGGTTCCCCCACTCAGCATGGCCAGGCAGAGTCTGCCCCCACATTCCCATGGATTTGAGGATCTTGTGGGACATCAGGCACTAGAATCCAGGCTGGCAAGTCCAAGGGTTGACTGGGTGACCAGGAATGCTTGGGATGACCCAAGGAGGGATGGGGAGCCAGGAAGTCTGGCCTTGAATGGACAGAGGATGTCCCTCAGGGGATATCCCTGGGGTGGGTTGGTGGAGCTTCCCATGGCTGGAGGCCAGGGATAGGAACAGTGAAACTTCTTGGACACCCTTCCTCTGGAAGAAGGGGCTCTTCCAGCCCCAGCCATGCCACAGCATGTCCCTTGGGTCCCCCAGCATTCCCCCAAGCTGCAAGGGACACCGCAGGTGGATGTTCCTCGATGTACAGTGTGACATCTGCCTGTGCCAAAATACCTGACGTTTCCTGGCCACCTGCTCACTGATGGACCCACATGTCCTCAGCCAGGAAGCAGCAGGTGCTTCATCTCCCACCTTCCTCATCTTCCTGTCTTCTGCAAGTCAGGGTTCAGGGTTCCTTACAGACCTTAAGGGTGGAGAGACAATGGAAGAAACACTCTGCAGCAGTGATTCCCTATTTTAATATCTATTTAGAAAGTTCCAAGCCTGGTTTTAATCCCTTTGGTAGATCCTGGTTTCTTTACCACATATTAACAAAACTATCATATGGTTCTATCCAACAATTTACAGAAATCAAGTAACTTCATAACTTTTTTAAACTAAACTTAAAATTTTCTGTACAAATGAGGTCAAGTTAGTTTGACAAAACTGTTTCCTAGACCTCCCTCTGCATTGAAAACCAGGGATATATTTGTTTTATGCTGGAGTTTTGCTGGGATCATGAAGCTTCTGGGACGTGATGATGTGTCTGGGCATCCTGGGTTTTGGGCTGCGCAAGGGTCTGGGAGAGCCAACCCCATCCTCAGCCCCATCCTTGTGCTTGTGTTCTCTGGGCTTCTTGAACCTTTATGGGACACTTCCCTCTGAAGGTGTTGGCCCAGATGACCCCAAACTGGAGCCGGAGCTGGGCTCCCCCTGCTCTGGGTCCTGGGGCTGGCAGGGCCCTGAGCAGGAGAAGCACTGAGGGGAGGGCCCTGAGCGAGGGCCATGGGGGCCCCACAGAGCCTGGAGAGCAGGGACATCCCCATGAAAAGGGGTCTCACAGGAAAGGTGGAATCTGCAGCAAGTCCAGCTGGGAAATCCCAGGAACTCCCTGACAGCTTCTTTGTGTCCAGTCAGTGTCCATGAGGTTTTAAGGGGCTTTGCCAGAATAAAGGCAGGGTTGGATATTTGGGGTACAAGGTCCCTCAAGACCCCCCGGGAGGACACGGGGAGCACAGGACTTGCAGGAGCCAGTGGATAATACCCCCAGGGAAGCAGGGATCGGCATGGGCAGGGGAGGGGGGCGTGTGAAAAGCCATCCCCGCAGCCCTGCCATCGCCAGCCCCACGCTCAGGGCTCCGATTTCTGCTGGAGGGGGAGAGTGTCCCTCCAGGGCCACCTGTGCCCATCTGTCCTTTCTCACCGTCCTCCTGGAGGACCCGTTTTGCCGTCAGGTCCTTGCTGTTCTGTAGGTCCCCGGGCAGGATGGAGGGCACACCGGGATGTTCAGCCGTGCCCCTCCTTCCCGCACAGGCTGTCCTGGGTGCAAACCAGCCACGGCATCCTGTGGCACCCAGAGCCGCGCCGCGGAATCTCCATCCCCGCTGTCAGCACCTGAAAAAGCGTCCCCTGGCAGCTCATAAAAGTCCCAGCACGTGAAAGAGGTGGCAGGGGCAATGCAAGCCAGGGATTCGCAGGGAGGTCAAGTCCCCGAGGGGAAAGGGCGAGGTCTCCTCTCCGATGCCACCCATCTGCTTGGCACAATGCAAGGTGTGAACACGGGGAGCCCCGGTGTCACTTTACACCGTGGCTGTCCCCTCCCGGAGCCCACGAGGGCCCCCAGGTGGGGACGTCACCCTCGGCTGGCAGCGGGGCGAGGGGCTGGGCCCAGCGGGGGCGGGGGCTTCACCGGGGCCGCTCCCCCTGATCCCCCGTACAGTTGCCGTGCCGTGTTTTTCGCCTCCGGAGGGTGCTAAGCCCGTAACCTTTGGCCCATTTTACACTCATCGGCCCGCCATGTGCAGGTCAGCACAATTCACCCTGGATCGGGAGACCATGTAGGGGAAACAGGGAGAAGGAGGTGGAGAGGGGACAGGGACTTTCTGTCAGACCTTGAAGGTCGCAGGAAATAAAACCCGTGACCAGCACGCCGGCAGGGACATCCCCATCTGAGCGCCTGGGGGATATTTTCCTTTTTTCTCGAGGGATGGTTTGTGGTGGGCACTGGCGTGGCTGTTGTGCCTGGCCATGGTGGGTGATGGCCCATCTGGGTCAGAGGGGACACACAGACCCCAGACAAAGCCCTGAGGACTCACAGGGTCTCCTCTGCCTGGTCCTGCCCTCCTCCTCTGCTTTGACCCTCACTCCTCTCCCAGCTCTCCAGGTCACCAGCTATTTTGGGACCAAACTCACAATATCCCTGTTCCCATCAGCTGAGGGGACCCTCTAATGACTCAGGCTGGTTCCCAGGCCACCAGGGCCAGGCAGGGCCATGTTTGCCCCAGCCACTCGGGGCTTTGCGGATCAAATATAGATATTTCCATTCAAGAGGCTCCTGCAGGGTCCCGGGGTCTTGCAGGAAGGTGACCTGAAAGAGCAGGGTGGAAGGGAGGGGTGTGGGAGTTGCCCACAACTATCTCCCTTCATCTGGGAGCTGAACTGGGCACCTGGAGGCACCTGTGAGCTGCGTGCCAGCAGAGGACAGGGAGGTCAGCGAGGGCAGAGCAAGGGTCACCTGTGCATCTGGTTTGGGCAGGGTGAGGGGCTGTGGCAGTGGCTGCAGCTCTGCTGTGCCAGGGAACCAAGAGCCATTGGCAACGAGGGCAGGCTGGGAGACAGCCTGTCCTTCCCAGTGCCCGCTGCTGGCATGGCACAAGCCTCCCAACATGACCTGACCCCAGCTCACAGCCCCACCAGCCCCAGTGCCATGGAGATAACACCACCCCTGGCATCCCCGGACACGGCAAACTGGGCTGAGGGCTCCGGGGCTGGCACCATGCTGACCCCAGCCCAGCTCCTCCTGTGCTTGGGCACCACAGGCCCTGTGGCCAAGCCCAGTGAGCTCCAGCTTTGCCAAGGTCCTGCTGGACACAGTTCTGTGGCTCCTGCACGGGCACGGCGCCCGAGCCAGAGCAGAGGGCTGGCCGTGCCCGCTCTCCTCCCGCAGCCTGGGTGGAGGTGGCCTTTTTTCCTGCTTGGCATCTGCTTGCCAGCTGGAGTACAAAGGAATTATTTTCCTCTGAAATGCTCCCCTGGCATGAGACGTTTGGGGGGATTATTTAGACTAGCAGCAACTGTTTGTAACGGAGACAGTATAGCCATGATCTTTTATTTTTGGCACCCGCTGACTGATGTTAAATTGCAGTTGGAGCCTATGGAAAATACGGATGGATTCTCCTGGGCCACAGAACACACTCATTGTGTCCCCAGCAGCCGCACGGCGTGGCACATGCTTTCCTAGTGAAGGGACACTCACAAAAAATAGCTCCCGAACCCTGTGGCCAGGGTTAGGCCCTGCCTGAAGGCAGGACCCCATGCTGGGCAGCCCCTCATGCCAGGAAGCCCCTTCCTCCTCCCCCTCCTCCCCCTCACTTCACCGCCCACCTTGGCTGGTGTGATTTTCTCTCGAGTCAGGGCTGGGGAAGGACCCCTTTTAACCTGCCAAGTGCCCACAGCCCCTCAAAATTTGCCATTTTTACTCCTTTCCCCGTCTTTAGGGCAGCTTTGCCGCCTTTCTGCAGTGCTTTGGGGCAGGCAGCAGCCCCAGTGCCAGGCAGCCCGGGCTGGTGGAGCCATAGAGCCCCTGCCAGCTCCGCTTTACCCCCCACAAACGCATCTTTGCACCCAGCTTCTTGCGACAGGGACAGAAAATTGAGCTGGAGCAGGAGCAGGCTTAGGGAAGAATTTAAAGCTCTTGGTACCAGCCACAATTCGTCCCTCAGGGCCCTGGCAGGTGCCCTGGTGCCAGCAGGGGGGGACTGACTGAGCTGTTCTCATCGTTTAGAGCCGCGCGGCCCCGGCACGGGCCATGGGGATGGTGCTGCCGAGAGCCCCCCGCAAGGCACAGAGCCCCAGCTGGAGGAGAAGGCAGATGATGCCAGCCCTGAGGAGGAGCAAGACAGTGGCACTGCCAGTGCCTCCTTGCCTGGTGTCACCGAGGAGGGACACGGACAGGGGGAGAAAGAGCTGGCGGGTGGCCTGAGGAGGGGCCTGGGCCCAGGGGACAGCCAGACAGAGGAGAGCGGCAAGGACCAGGGCCAGGAAGAGCAGAGCTCAGGGGAGGAATCCATGGCAGCTCATCATGGAGGGAACCATGGGCCTGGCACACAAGATGACATCCATGGCCGGGAGGATGAGGAGCCTGGCACAGAGAAAGGAGGCTCTGGGGAGGAAGGGCAGCCAGGGGAAGAGCAAACAGAGGAGCCAAGAGCAGCATCTGATCCTGAGGGAGAGGAGGAAAGGGATGAGCAGAGCTCAGAGGAAGATGACGAGCAAGGAGAGTCTGAGGAAGGTGAATACCTTCCTGAGGTAGATGGAGGCAAGGAAAAGTCTGAAGAGGGAGAGTCTAAGGAGGAGAAAGAGTCTGATGAAGATGGTGACAGGACAGAGAACGAATCTGGAGAGAATGACAAGGAAGCAACCAGCACTTCCAACAAAAAGAGCCACAGCAAACCAGCAGCTGCTGGCACAGGAGAAGCTAGGGATGGCCCTGCCAGCTGCCATCACCCACCTTGTGGGGATGCAGCAGAAGACCCACCACCAGCAGAAAACCCACCAACGGTGAAAGATCCACCAGCAAAAGAAGACCCACCAACAGCAGAGAAAGACCCTCCAGCAGCAGCAGAGCCCTCTGCAGACAAGAGCCCACTGGCAGGAACAGAGGTCCCCAGCACCACCTCACCTGCCGCTGAGACCCAGCACAGCCAGATAGGTTGGAGTCTTTTCTTGTGGGTGTGCTGTAGCAGCAGGAGTGACCTCCCATCGACCCGGTGGAGCTGAGCTTGGCACATTAAACCTCGCCTAGCGCATGGCCCTCTCCTAACGCTTCTGCTTCCCCACCCGCCCCTAACAGCGCTCGGCCGTGGGCAGCGAGGCCGCCGCAGGACGCCCGTCACACGGGCACTCATCGCAGTGGTGCCAAACTGACTGATGTTCCCCTCTCTCCACTCCAAGTCCATGATTTCTCCTCAGGGATGTGAACATGGATAAAATTTTTAACCTCCAGGCCCCTTTCAGCACTTGCAGATCTCTTAAAGACTCTTTATCCACCACCCGCAGAGTCCTCCGGGCCCTTGGCTTGTGCAGAGGCAGGATGCTCCTAGGATGATGGGACTCCCAGGATTATGGGGCTCCTCTCCATCAGTTCTTGCCTCGTAGGGAAGGTGTGAAGAACAAATCCAGACCAATGAGCTGAGGCTCAGTCCTGCTCAATCAGAAAGGGTAACTAGGGGAAAGGGACACCCCCCACCACGATTTCCTAGAAATATTTGTAGACTTTGGCCCACAGGTTGGGCAGTGACCTTCGTACCCAGATTAGGATTTTTGTTGTTTTAATCTGTAACGTCCCAGCTCAAAAAGCCTCCCATTTTTACCAAAAGGCAAACCCAGTTTGGTTTGTCAAACTTTTTTGTCTTCACTTGGCAAGTCAAAAGGTCTTCCTCAGCCCAACATTCAGTAGATGCTCAACACAGTCTCAGGGCTTAGTGGTGCCCTGCTCGATCCTGGTGCCCCCAGACCTGTCCCCAAACCCCTGCTAAAGTCCACCCAAGCTCCCCATATCAAAAAGCTCTTGGAAACTCTTGGTGTGCCAGCACTTCCATGGCAAGGACACCTCTGTCTCCCTGTTTTGGGGACAGTGGGGTGCCTTGCCCAGTGGAGGCAGCTGCCTCATGCTCCCCATGCCTGGTACGGAGCCATGAGGGACAGGGCACTGAGCAGAGGGCTCCAGAGGAACACGGAGACAGAGGCGGGAGAGCTGGGAGGGAACAACCCCACTGGCAAAGGCGGGGCAGCCAGGATGGGCCAGGCTGGCCTGTCCCCCAAGAGCCAGGGGCAGCCCCAGCCTCAGACCCCAGGTCTCCAGCTCACCGTGTAGTTTTTTGGGGGAGTGGGCAGCCAGAGAGGCGGCAGCACACAGCCTGCACCCGCGGCCGGGCCCCGTGGAGCCGCAGCTGCCGGGGGAAGCACCAGGGCCCCATTGGGCAGCAGCTGCTGTGTGTGCTCGTGCTACATCCCAACCCTGGGAGCCCCTTCCAGGCACATCCTTTGCATTCCCCACGAGCAGCCAGCCCCTCCTCGGAGCCAAGCAGTTGCCCGTGACGCTTCCCCCGGCAGCCACAGCCCTGGCAGCCTCCAGGAGCCTGTGCTAAAGGGAAAGCACGTGGCATGCCAAGGGTGACAGCGGCTGCCGTGGGCATGGCGTGCCCGCAGGCTCGGGATGTGTGTGCTCCCCATGCCCTCTCCCTGGCAGTCGCTTGTGTGAGCTCCTGTGTGGGTTCCCCACTCTGGCAGTAACAGGTCTCCTTGTTTTCTCCTCCAGAAGAGGTTGAAGATGCCAGCGAGCCAACCAAGCGTGACCGGTCCCACTTGGAGAACACCCTCAAGCTCAATGAGGAAAAACCTGCCGATGATGTCTCAGGTGAGGAAGCCATGCATGCCCTGCACTATGGACAAGATTTTCCTTCTCTTGTGTTTTGATTTTAACCCTGCTTCTTGCAGGTCTAGTAATGCCAGATCTTCAATAACAGCCCTTTGGCTGCTCTTGGGTTAACATATTTTAGGTATTTTAAGGACGTCCTCAAGGGCATACAAGAATTAGGAGGGTATAGAGGCTGGAAGATGCAGATGGTGAATCAGGCACATCCCTGCTCAAAGAAACCTGGAGCAACTTGTAACAAACGATTGGGATTTTTACTCCAATTATATATTGGGTTTTACTACTCAAAGGTTTGCTTCTGCTGGCCCCGCTGGCAGTTTAGGCTGGAAAGGCAGTGATAAGAGATAATGTGGAAAAAGCTCCTCCTTTTTTCTAGCAAGCAGCTCTGGGGCCCTGGCACCATGGTGGAGGGCTTTTTGGGATCGTGAATGTTGAGTACTAAACAGCACTTAGGAAGGGTACTCCTCCCATCAGCTGCTGGGAGCAGATGGGGACAGTGCCCAGTGGAAAACATTAGCAGGGGAGAGGCATCAAAATCCTAGAACAGCTTGGGATGGGAGATGGTGGAGATCATCTCATCCCATTCCTCTGCCATGAGCAGGATACCTTCCATAGACCAGGTTGCTCCAAGTCCCATCCAATCTGGCCTTGGACACTTCCAGGGATTCAGGGGCAGCCACAAGTCCTATGGGCAGAATGTATAGCTGAGATCAGTTTGGCCAAGATCTCAGCTGTTAGCCAAGTCCCTTGATCCATGGCTGGGCCACCCTTGGGACCTGCAGGGAATGGCCCCAGGAGGGTCTCACCCAGCCTGGTGGGGTTTGTCTCTCACCTGCCCACATGCTTTGCCCCCCAGGAGTATTGCAGCGGCTGAGGAAGATCTACCACTCCTCCATCAAGCCCCTGGAACACTCCTACAGATACAATGAGCTGAGGCAGCACGAGATCACAGGTAATGCCACGGGCACTGGGGTCTCCGGCACCAGCAGGTCCTTGGAATGCAGATAACAGCACAGAGAGCAGATCATGGACAGCCTCGGATAGTGTGTCTTCCTTTGCAGCTTCCCAGGGAGTCCATGAGCATGCTGGGCTTAGAGGCCATGCCCCAGTGAACCCAGCAGCAGGAATTCCTGCCTCTGCCTCAGCCCATCTGCTGTCAGGGCCATCTGTGTGGGCTGAGCACTGAGCCCTGCCTGCCTCGGGTCTCCCACCTGCTCAACATCAATGCCCTGTACCCTTGCCAAGCAGAGATCACGGCCCAATGAAACAGGCTTGGCAAGGAAGCTCAGGACCTCTCAAGGCTGGGGATGAGCTTCCTGGGGGTGGCTGGAGCTGGCATCCTTCCTGCTGGGTACAGGACACAGCCATGTGGGCAGGGTATTCCTCAAGCTCCACAGCCTTCACTCATCCTGAGAGTTGGAGTTTCCAGCCCTTGGCAATCTCAGACATGTTGGATGGGGTGAGCAAGTCCCTGTGGCCCCTGGCATGGTGTGGGCTGAGGCAGGTCACACATGTGTCACTCCAGAAGAGGAAAGTGCACCCCTGTCCTAGGATGCTCTCAAGATACAGGAAGTTCTTGTGACCCAAGAAATACAACCAGCCTCATTTTCCAAGCACAGATGTCTCAAACCCAAGTCTGACTTCCTTGTTCACTGCAGTAATTCTCCTCTGAGTATCTATACAAGAACAGGAGCCAGGGGCCAGATGTCTCCTGAGTATCCAGGGGCTGCTGGAGCCCCTGCTGCCAGTGTCCCAGGACTTCTTGCCCATGTCATCCTGCTGCCAAGGTCCTGAAGTTGTCTTCCTTGTCCTGCAGCTCTGCCTGCCTCCCCAGGTGTCCAGGCCCACACTCCTGGAGCCATGCCCTCCCTCCTGTTGAGGCAGGACTGGGATACACCCTCCCCACATATCTTTCTTTTACAGCTGGCCTTGCTCCACCAGCACACAGGCCCCACACTCAGCTGGGGCACATCCCTGTAGAGCTTTCCCTGTAGAGCTCCTGCTTTCCAGGCACCCCTCCTGCAACCCCTGTGTCTGGGTCAGACACTCTCTAAGCAGGCTTGGACATCTCCCTACCCAGCCAGGCCATCTCCAGTGCAGAGCCAGTGAGGAGCACAGGGAAGTTACCCTGTGGGAGGGTAATTGAGGTTCACAATTTATCCTAATTGTCGCTCCATGGCTGCTGGCCTGCCCCCTGGCAACACCCCAACTTCTTCTCCAAGTTGCTCTGGTGTTTGATGTTTGCTGTTAACTTGAGTCACAGTTTAGGAGGATGTTTGGGGTTACAGGGGCAGCTGCTGGGCTCTAACCCCCACTTTGCTGTTCCCAGCCAGAGGATGCAGCCCCCAGGGTGTCCTACCCTACCCTTAATCCATCCCATGCTTAAGCAGCCATCTCCCTGCTCTCTTTTTGGGAGGAAACAAGTGTTTAAGTGTTCCCCAGGCTCCTGCTGGCTTTCCCCCTCTCAGCTCCTGAGGAAACAAGCATTAACCCTGGTGTTTTCCCAGCCTCTCTCAAACCCAGCTCCTGAGCAGGACTCACCTCAGACAGCAGGTCCTGGTGCTCCTCCTGGCCTCAGCTCAACACTCCATGGTCTGTTCCACCTCACTGTGAGGGACAGCCATCCCTCAGGCTAACAGTCCCAGGTCAGGTCCCAGCACACCCCGCTGTATCCTACAGGGCACCCTCACAGTGCTGTGACCCTGGAGCTGGTGACCCACAGTCCCTTCCTAGCCCCCATGGAAGAGCACAGGGATACTGCACTGCCTCCAGTCCTTGTCTCAGCTGTGAGACACCCTGGCCATGCTCCCCTCCAAAAAATTTGTACGGACACCAAACTTCTTGAATGATCTCTGACAGCCCAGCCATACCCTGGCACGCACAGCCCTATCTGGAAACCTACAGCTCAGCAGTTTGCCTTTCACACCCACAGATCCAGCTTTTCCCAGTCCCTCGTTAGCAGTGTAATCAGAGAAACCTGCACATTAGTTACAGGGTTGGCCCAGGGAACCCTCTTGACCTTGGAGGGCAGGTGAGGACACAGTGCAGCTCAGGGAACCTTCTTAACACTTCCCCTGCACAGTGCCCGTGTCCTGAGCAGGTTCATTCCATCAGTGCTGTCCCTGCAGGCTGGGAGGTGCTCCCAGCTCCCCCCTGTGCCCCCTTTCTGTGGTGGGGGGAGGCTGGAGGGCACAGAGCTGCCGGCTTAGCTGGCTGGGAGGAGAGGGACAGCTGGGGGAGCTTTGGGGTAGGCCTGTCATGGAATATGTGTGACCTTTGGAGGTGTAAACCAATATAGAGGGGTGCCGTGGCAAGCACCCTGGCCCCTCCATTACGTGGCAGCCTTCCATTTTGTCTCCCTTCCCGTCAGCTCTGTTCACTGCAGTGTCATCCAAAGAGTTCCTCTGCTCCCCACAACATGTGAAAACTCCCATGGAGTCCTGTGGGAGCTGTGGCTGTCACCATCAATTCTGACTTGTCAGGGTGCATCTCAGAAAGCTCCCACACACCCTCTGCTTAAGCCTGGCAGATGCCATTTCCTTCTCCCTGCCTGCCACCCTCCTGCCTCTCTGCTCTGCCATCCCACGTGGATGCAGACATGCTCTGGCTGGGTCCAACACTGTGCTTGGAGGGACTATCCCTAGCTGAGGGTGAGGGATTCTCCCAGTCCAGCCACGGGAAGCTTGCTGCAAGGTCACACCAGGTTGTGGTGCATGCTGGTGACCCTAATTACTGATATATGCTAATTAGCAAGTGTCCCTGTGTAGGGAATGACCTCCCAGATGCCATCACCAGCCACAGGGGCTGGGTTGTCAGGACATTTGCTGGGTTGGTGGCTGTCTAACCCTGGCTTGTCGGGCTCCATGTCCTCAGTGGGTGATGCCAGGGAAGGCAACAACCCCGCAGAGCAGGGGTTGGGATGCAGGGCACCCCGAGTCACATCCCTGCCCCGCAGGGCAGACAGGGGTTCAGTGCTTGTCCTGGGAGCCGCAGGTCGCTCCCAGGCTGTAACTCCTCGTCTCCTGCTGGGAATGTGGCCATCGGTTCCCTTCTTGTCCTGGACCACACCCGGGCTGTCGCATCCCTCCTCGGACTCACGGTTCCTTTTCTCTCTCCCCGTGTCCCTCGCTAACAGCTTACCCCGGACGCACCCTGGGCTCCTCGGCCACAGGTTGGTATCGCTGCCTGCTCCCTGCATGCCGCCGGCACCGCCTCCGCTCTGCGCTGCGCTCTGGCTTTCCCGGGCTCCCGGCCCGATGCAGCCGCGCTGCCCAGGCACCGAGCAGGGCCGGTACCCGCCATCCCCACCGGGACAGTGTCCCCAGCCCTTCCAGAGCCCGCACTTGCCCCAGCCTGACTCTGTGCGTCCCGACAGTGCCCTTCCCTCCAACCCTCACCTCGCTCAGGCTCTGACACCTTTCCCTCTTGGTTTAAGACTGAGAGGCAGCATGTTCCAGAGGATTCAAAAGCATTTCTGGTACTCCTGTGAGAGGGAGATGGGGCGCTCAGTCTGGAGAAAGGGAGGCTCAGGGAGGACCTTCTCACTTTGAATTCCCTGACAGGAGGGTGGAGCCAGGTAAGGGCCGGCCCCCGCTCCCAGAGAACGAGGGAAAGGACAAGAAGAAATGGCCTCAAGTTTCACCTGAGGAAGCTTGAATTGGATATTGGGAAAATTTCTTCAGAGAAATAGCTATCAGGCCCTGGCACGGCTGCCCAGGGCAGTGGTGGAGTCCCTAATCCCGGGGGGATTTAAAAACCCTATGGATATAGCACCTGGGGATGTGAGTTAGTGGTGGCCTTAGCAGTGCTGTGGGAGCATTTAGAATCAGTCATCTTGGAAGGCTTTTCCAACCTAAGCAATTCCATGATTGTATGTGTTGGACCTTTAGGTTGATCTCTCACCCACGGCATGAACTGGAGGAGCCCAGATGATAGCTTGTTCTATAGAGGGGATCTCTTCTCACCCTTCACTCTCCTACGTGCAGAAACTTTCCTGAATGTCCACCCTTGATCCCACAGCAGCTGTCCCAGTAACACGGGCTGGCTCCTGCCCAGCAGCCTCAGCCCCCTCAGAAGCCTGAGCTGGCTCCTCTCCCTGCCTATCCTGCTCAGGGTGTGCTGCCAGGTCCCCCAGGAGGATCAGGAGATGGGAGACAGTCCAAGAAATGCCAGCCAACACCCAGCCCTTCCCCTGGGCCTGGTGCTCAGCCACGGGAACAATGTTCCTGCAGGGAAGTCCCATCTTCTGTCCCTCCTGTCCTGCCCCACGGCCACACTGCCACACCCTGCCAAACCAGGCTCCTTTGGACACGACCATGGCAGAGCCCTGCCAGTGCCTGGAGAGCCTCTGGCTCCCTGCTGTGCCAGCATGCCAGCAGTGCAGAGGGCTGTGGGTATTTATAGCATATTCCGATAGCTGTCTTATCTCATCTCGGGTTCAGGCGCTCGCACACGTGCTGCCGGGGCGGGCGCAGGCACGGGGGGCACACGGGGGAGGCACAGGCCATCTGCAGCCACGTGGGCTCATCCCTCCGTCTGTGGGCACGTGTGTTGTCCGGATACTCATGGATTTGGAAGCTTTGGGAGCAATGGGTGCCCTCCAAGGGTTGCTGGATCCGTGCCATGGGCACACGGCCGGTGGTGTTTGTGGCACAGGGGTGGGACAGAAGGCTGGGTGATGCTGGGAGTCTCCCCAGGTGTTCCAGCCTTCCTGGGTGGCTTGAGGACACAGAAGACCTTGGTGCCCGTGGCTCCAGGAGAGAAAGGAGGTTTTGCTAGGTCCTCTGCTTTGCTCAGCATCCTCAGAACAGACTTGCACTTGGAGGAGAGGCCACACCAGGCACATCTGCTGGGCTTGAGGACAAGGGGAGACAAGGCCCTGCCCAGGATTAATCATAGAATTATGGAATGATTTGGGTTGGAAAGGACCTTTATACCTACCCAGTTCCACCCCCCTGCCATGGACTGGGACACCTTCCACTATCCCAGGTTGCTTCAAGACCCATCCAACCTGGCCTTGGACACTTCCAGGGATGGGGCAGCCACAGTTTCTCTAAGGCACCCTGTGCCAGGGCCTCAGCACCCTCACAAGGATCAATTTCTTCCTCAATCCCATCTAACCCTGTCCTTTCTCAGTGTGAGGCCATTTGACTGTGCCCTGTCACCCCAGACCCTCATCCAAAGTCCCTCTCCAGCTCTCTTGGATCTCCTTTAGTCACTGGAAGGGGCTCTAAGTTCTCCCCAGAGCTCTCTCTTCTCCACCCCAGAGCAGCAGTGCTGCTTCCAACCAAGGGCAGCCTTGAACTGCCACATGGCAAAACCTGACAGAAAGGCACTGCTCTAGGAAAGAAAACTACTTGGACATCCAAACTGCTCCTATGCCCAGAGCTGAGCAGCCCAAGCAGACCCAGGCTCTGCGGAGGGATGAGCTTGAGCCCTGTCTGAGCTTGAGCTGAGAGCGAGCAGCCACAGGGTGGCTGGAGAGAGCCGCTGTGATGGAGCTGCCGCCATCCCCGCCCGGCCGCCAGCGAGCTCCGGCTCTTTTCCGCTGTCCGGACCATCAAGTAGACCAGAATTGCTACTGACAGACATGGCACGGGGACACAGCAGGGACAGATGCCAGGCCAGCACCCTCTCGGGTGAGAGATGCTCCCCCTCTCCCAGGCTCTGGGCAAGCAGCAGGGAATCCATACCCCGCCTCACATCCTTGCAGCTCCTGCACTTCCTGCAGAGTTGCAAGCGCCTGGCACTGCCCACACAGCCCATTGGGGACAGAGAGATGATCGAGGGGCTGCGGGTGACCAGGCAGGGGAGCTGCCCACGTCGCTGCCCACCTTGGCTCCGTGGAGCAGGGAGGGGCATGTGCAGCAGAGCCAGAGCTCACAGGTGCCCACATTCACACAGTCACACCTGGCCAGGGATGTGTTATGAAAGAGCACACAGGGACCCACCCCAAACCCCTGGCACAACATCACAGGAATAATAGTAATAATAACAACTATCCGTAACCTAATTAAAGCTGGCAAGAGAGCAGAGCAGCGGCGACAGAGCGGCAGAGGAATGATTAATAATGAGAGTCCAAGGTTTCAACACTTGTTTTGGTCCCATGTGAGAAGACAAGGCTGGATTCCTGCAGCTGCCAGGCAGGGAGTGGGGTGCAGGAAGAGCCATGCATCCCCTGCTTCAGAGGTGCTGCCCTGCTTTGTGAAGGAGGGCTGAGCTGTATGGATGCAGCAGTGCCTCATGGAGAGATGTCCCCAGCCCATTCCCTTCCCCAGAGATGACACAGTGAGCCTGCGAGGGGCAGATACAGCAGGAGGAGGTTGGAATGTTCTCCCCAACCCCTGCTCCCATGGCCAGATGGGTTCAGTGTGAAGCTGCCATGCAGTGGCCTCCAGCATCCTCGGGGCAGGAGCTCAACACCATGGGGGCTTTGTGGTTTCCCCCACCTTGGAGATGAGTCCCTGGCCTGCTGGAAAGCTGCTGGCTCCTGCATGGGTGGCAGCCATGGAGCACCAGGGGCTCTCAGCTACCTCATGGAAAATAGGCATGGGGATGAAGAGAAGGTGCTGAGGGCAGCACAGCTTGCCCAGGGCATCTCCTTGCCTTGGGCCATGGGGGAAGGCTGTGCTCCAGCTGAGACAGCAGCTCCCAGCTCCTCTGGTGTCCTCCATCCCCTGGCTGAAGTCCTGCTACCAACAATGGGATGGACCCTCTCCCACCCTGAGCATAGGATGGGGTTGGTTTTCACCAACGGGAACTCACCCAGTTTTACTTCCATTCTTGTCATGTTTATTCTTGTCCTGTTTCAGACTCACAGGCTCCCGTGTGTCCCGGGCACAGCTTGAGGGCTGGCATAGGCCCTGGGCTCCTCTGACTCCACCAGCTGCCTACCTGGGGTCGTGGGGGCTGGAGGGTCGAGCAGTGTGGGCACAAGCTGATTGCATGAGTCCTGTTTGAGCAGGGATTGCTCCTGGGGGCGCTGGCTGCGCGTGTCCAGGGACCTCTGTGCTCCTGGACTGATGGCATGGCACAGGGACAGGTCACCATCCTCATGGAGAAAACTGTGACTTGAAGAACGCAGGATGGGGACTATAGTTCGCTCTCCTCTTGCCATTCCCCAAGCCCAAAGCAGGGCTGTTTGCTCTCCTCACATCCAGCTGGAGCCTCACGCCCAGCTCACACCCAGGCAGTGACCTCCTGCCCAGCCGGAGGGTCGGGAGGCACGGCCCGGGGGTAGGTCCCTTCGAGGGCATGGTGGAAAGGCTTGCAGGCAGCTGGCTCGAGGCTCGCACCGCGCTTACCAAGCCCTGCGCTGCAGCGCTGCTCCCGAACCCACGGCAGCTCCCTGTGCACGAGGCGTGGGCCCGGCTGCGGCATGGCCTCCTCCTTGGCATGTCCCGTGCTTTGCGGCTGCTGCCTTCAAACACCCCCACCCCGCAGCCAGCCCCACACTCACCCGGCTAAACCAGAAACAAACCGAGACAAGGCTTAAAAGACCTTCCAGTCCTCCGTAGTCTAAGAAGGGCTAAACCTCAGAGGAGGTGAGGCAGCGAGGTGGGCTCTGCCGCAGAGCACGGGGCCGTGCCGCTCCCGCAGCCGGCGGGGCGCTGCCTTGGCTGGCGAATGGCTGGTGGCCCCCGAAGGGCGGCTGTTTCCCCGGCAGCAGCACCGCGCCGCTCAGATGGGATGCTCGTTACAGCCGGGAGTTAATCGCACGGCGGCGACGGCTATTGTTCCTTCATTTCCTCTTGTTATTTCCCCTCTCCGCAGATGGGGAGATCACTTCCAAGCCTATGGTGCTATTCCTGGGACCGTGGAGCGTCGGCAAATCCTCCATGATAAACTACCTCCTGGGGCTGGACAACACTCCCTACCAGCTCTACACAGGTACCACACTCACTGCTTTGCCAAGGAGGTGCCGACACCCGCATTTCCACATCTGTGCAGTCAGCAATTCCCAGCTGTGTGTCTTCGATCCCTCGTTACAGCAGGGAGGTTGGGATCTGTTCCGTGCCACCTGGCTGCGGTGCCATGTGCAGGGAGAGGTTCCTCATCACAGCCTGTCTACCCTTCCAAGGGTGGAGGAGAGCATCTCTCCCACAATATTCTCATCCTGCAGCACAGGGCTCACAGCTCCCAACCCCAACCCTGTGAGCAGCAGTCATGTCAAAAGGGCAGCTCACCTTTCTCTTCTCCCCACCCCTCCTCATGTGCAGCTAAGCTAATTCACCCTTCCAGGAGAAAAGCCATCCCCCTTCCTTCCTTCCTGCTCCTATGGATGTCATCTCACAGCTAAGGGCAGATGACCATGGCCAGATCAGTACTGTGGTAATGAGGGCTCCCAGGAGATGGTTCTCTGTGACACCTTGTGCAGTCAGGCCACTTCCAGAGAAACCAGTCCCCACAGAAAACATCCCCACTGACATCTTCCCAAGAAGTCTGGGCAGGCCTTCCATGTTGCCTGCCTTGCCCCTGCATCTCTTGAGAAGCATGCAATGCTCCCAATGTTCCCAGTCTCAGGCCAGCCCTATTGTGTCCTGGCATGGATTTCATGCCTCTGCTGCTCCTCTCATTGCTGCACAGGGGCAGAACCCACCACCTCCGAGTTTACTGTCATCATGCACGGCCCCAAGCTGAAGACCATCGAGGGCATCGTGATGGCTGCTGACAGCGCCCGCTCCTTCTCACCCTTGGAGAAGTTTGGGCAGAACTTCTTGGAGAAGCTGATAGGCATTGAGGTCCCCCACAAACTGCTGGAGCGAGTCACCTTCGTGGACACGCCAGGCATCATTGAAAATCGCAAGCAGCAAGAAAGAGGTAGGGGTTCACTGGGTTCATCTAAGGGACCCCAGAAAAGATGCTATGATGATCTGAGGTGACAAAGGTGGCTGAAGCACAATGGAGAAGAGTCCTGACACAACACAGGCTGCCCAGGACAGTGGTGGAGTCACCATCCCTTGGGGGGATTTAAAAAATGTGTGGGTGTGGCACTTGGGGACATGGTTTACTGGTGGCCATGGCAGTGCTGGGGGAATGGTTGGACTCAATGATCTGAGAGGACCTTCCCAACCATAATGATTCTCTGATCCTGTGATTCAGTATCTGCTCACAGGAACACCAGGAACCCGTGGTCAGTGTTAGGGAGGAGGAAAGTCTGGAGATAAGGGTGAGAGAGACACGCAGTCACAGGCCCCGACACCCATGGATGGCTTTTTGTGCCAAGAAGCTCCAAAGTGTTTTTAGCATGTGAGAAAGAGGTTCTAGGCTACAGGGGAAGTCCACTTTGCCCCACAACCCATGCAACGCAAATGGGGATTGAGGCACAGCAGGCTCACAGTTTATCAATGCTTTGATGAAGGGACTCATCCTGCATTGGATTTCCCTGTTTCCTCTCCTCAAGGTTACCCGTTCAACGACGTGTGCCAGTGGTTCATTGACAGAGCCGATCTCATCTTTGTTGTCTTTGACCCCACAAAGCTGGATGTGGGCTTGGAGCTGGAGATGCTGTTTCGTCAGTTGAAGGGCCGCGAGTCTCAGATCCGAATCATCCTGAACAAAGCTGACAGCCTGGCTACCCAGGAGCTGATGAGAGTCTATGGCGCCTTGTTCTGGAGCCTGGCTCCTCTCATCAACGTCACAGAGCCACCCAGGGTGTACGTTAGCTCCTTCTGGCCCCATGACTACCACCCGGAAACCCACAGAGACCTGTTCCTCAAAGAAGAGATATCGCTCCTGGAAGATCTCAACCAGGTGATTGAGAACAGGATGGAAAATAAGATTGCCTTCATCCGCCAGCACGCCATCCGGGTGCGCATTCACGCCCTGCTGGTCGATCGCTATCTACAGACCTACAAGGACAAAATGACCTTCTTTAGCGATGGAGAACTGGTGTTCAGGGACATTGTGGAAGATCCTGACAGGTTCTTTATCTTTAAATCCATTCTGGCAAAGACCAATGTCAGCAAATTTGACCTCCCCAACCGTGAGGCTTACAAGGACTTCTTTGGCATCAATCCCATCACCAGTTTTAAGCTGCTATCTCAACAGTGTTCCTACATGGGAGGGTGTTTCCTAGAGAAGATCGAGAAGGCCATCACCCGTGAGCTTCCCGATCTCTTGGGAAGCATCGGCTTGGGGAAGAAGCCCAACGTCCTCTCCTGCGACGTCACCGGCTGTGGCGAAACCCCAAAGAATCGCTACAGAAAACCCTAAGGTGATCCACAACCCAACTGTCCACGTGTTCCTACTGGTGAATGAGCTTATGTCTTATCTGTCCAAGAAGCCGTGGTTTGTTAACCCTTTGAGTGCCGCACTGGCAAAGGCTACCGTACAATGAGGACTTTGAGTCATTGACATCGATGGCAGGGGAAGATGGGTGGGCATAAGGAAGAGAATAAAAACTGTGAATTCCTGACATTTTATCTTTGTTCTTTTGAGTAGAAGGCAATGTTTAAGCTGTAAGTATGAGCAATGCATGGGTAGGACTGCAGCTGCTTTTCCACTGGTGCCAAGAGTGCATGAAGAGGAATTTCAACCTCTGCATCCCCGGAGCCATGAGGGAGTGAGAACAAGGGCACGGCGTGAGAGCACAGGGGAGAGCAGTGACACACTAACCCAGGCATCACCGGGAGCACTGGTCAAGGAAAGAAAAGCCATGTCTCAGCTGTTGTTTTCAGGCACAAACCTGCTACAAATCTCAGCAAATATCGATCTTGTTTTTATTTCCAAGACCTCTAGGTCACCTGGTGAGTTCCGTTTTCACTTGACAGATGTTCTGCAGCCTTCATGCGGGTGTTTGACTTAAGAAGGAGCATTTGCAGGGGCGTTTGTAGCTCCAGACAGGCAGTCGTGATGGGATTTGCAAGTCCATGGCAAAGGAAGAAATGGGGTGGAAAGGAGCAGCCAGCACTGTCTGAGCTGTGCTGGAGGAGGAGGAGGGTCAGCACCCCAAATCAGATGGTCCCACAAGGAAATGTGAGCAGGGTTTCCTTCCCTGGACCAACACAGAAGAAGGCACTTCACGCCTATGTTGTCATTAACCTCAAAACCCATGCTAGCAAGTCTTGTCTGTGGACCAGCAGGGCTCCAAGGGTGAGGGTTTGGCAGTTTGCCTTTGTTCAAGTCCATGTTGCTCTTTTCTCAGTCAGCCCTCCGTGTTTTTGCGCTCTGTGGAGGGAGGCAGGAAGGGGGGTCATTAGCTGTGAAGTGAAAAAGATCACATCCCTTTTGCTTACCTGCTGATCTGTCCTCCCCAGGACAGTCCAGACAGGTTTCTGGGGCTTGCTTTCCAAACTCCTCCCTTTTTAGCCATTTGTTGGCTCGTCTTTGAGCATCGGTGCTCAGTCCTGAAGGAGTATTGTTATGGAAGCACCCCAACAGGGTGAAATTCCCCATGGACAGCTGACCTTGAAACTTGGCCCTCATGGACAGCATCGCTGTCTGCCAAGCTGAACCCAAACCCACCACGCCATAGATGTTTTCCTGGATGGCAAAACAGCACCTTCAAGCCCACCAAGAATCTGCTGAAAAGTCCTTCCTCCTGCCAAACACCCACAGCAAGCACTGCTCTCCAGGAAACCTCTGGAGAAAAGGGACTTACCTTTAACAGAAGCAAGAGGACATGGAGGTGCTGGCTAAAGCAAGAAAAAGGCAAAAGAAATGAGAGAGGGAAAGAGAAAGCTGGGAATGGAAGGCTGCGTTGTGATGGGGAGGGTGTGAAGGGCATCTCCACATGTGCAACAGGACGTGAGCTATGGCAGGAGGCCTGGGAGAGCTCCATGTCCCCCAAGTGCTGCAACGAAGAGATCCCCTTGATCCAGGTGAGTTTGAGGGGATGCTGCTGCAGGGACTTGAATGTTCCTGATCTCTGCTTCAAGGTAGGACTTGACGTTTGAACTAATGAAGCTGAGACCGAAATCTATGTCCAAGCACAGAGCAGGGCGTGGTTCAGGAAGAGGGATTTTGCCTGCAGTGCAGAGGGAGCAGAGGTGCAAGGCAAGGCAAGCAGTGCCAGAGAGAGCAGCAGCCAGAGCAGTCTGGAGAGAAGGGATGTGCTTGTGAGTACTGTGAGGTCTCAAACCTGCCCCAGTGCTGCTGCCCCTCTGCTGTCTGTGTTCTTCTTTCTTGTCCATGATCCCGTTGCTCATCAGTTTTCCTCTCCATCTGTCGTTCACTCTCCTCTGTTGGACTGGTCTGCATAGTTTTTTAAGAGCTAATGGAATAGAATCACCAACAGAAACTGGCTGATGTTGTCACTGTTCTACAGTCACACTGTGTGTCACTGTCACAGAAAGCAAAGGCCTTTAAACATTTCTCTTTGCAAGCACTGTATTGCACCATCTCTTTCCTTGTTCCTCTGTCACCCTAAAGCCCATGGGGTATCCAGGGAAAGGCCCCCTGTCCCACAAGAAGTATTGACCTTGAAGGCACTGAAGTGCTCTCAGGCCACTCTCATCGTTCTCCCACCCCCCCCACCCCCCTTCTCTGGTTTCCTTTTATCTTGCTTTATTTTCCAGCCCTCATCACCTCCCCTCCTCCCTTCCTCTTCCCTGCAGCACCTGCACGCTCTGTGCAAAGCCTTGGTGCCTGTGTGCTAGATGGGACTCCCCCATGACAGCCAAAACCCTTTTCCCCCAGATATGGTTCTTTTGGGTTCTCCTTTCAAAGCCACGGCATTGGTGGTCTGTTCCCTGTGACACACACTGACCCAGCTCCGTGCTGCCTCAGGGAGATGCTGCCACTGAGATGCCTCCTCTCCCATGGATTCAGGTGGCTGTCAGTCCCAAGAGGATTGCAGTTCCCAGCCCAGTTCTCTCTGAGCTTTCTTAGGAGACCTCTGGGAATCTGAGAGTGGAAAAATGGGAAGCAGGGAGACATTTTCATTCTGCTGAGAAACCCAAACCCCCCCCCCTTCCCCCCCCCAGAATTTGGGGGAGTTGAACATCTTGCCTAAGAGCTTCATGGGAGGTAGGGAGCTGGGACACAGGCCCTGTAGATGCCCGTAATCATGTGCATTGGAATAAAACTGTCAGCTTGAACATCAGCCTGTCTAATAAAAATTGATATTTTCCAAACACACTCCCTGGAGATGCTTGTTTTGTTTCTCCTCCCGGTGTGGGAGAGAGCACCGGGACTGGGGTGGCTGAGGGGGTGCAGCTGCAGGGATCAAGGCAGGATCCCATCTCCTTCCCTGCACCCCAGCTTTAGCCTCTGTTCCTTGCACAGGACCTGCCAGCCATGCCTGAGTCATTTGGCTGCTTTTCCAACCTGTCTCCTTGCGCCATACAGGCAAAGTGAACCCCAACTCCTTTGCTTTGTGCCTCAGGGCAGTGTGATCCTCCCTGGTGAGACAGATCCCACTTGCCTCAGTACATGCTGTCTGGGCACCATGACAGAAGGCAGGGGTCAGGGACCACGGAGGAGAACCCAGGACTGGGGATCACAGCACAGGGCAGGGGGTTGGGGATCATGGAGGAAGGCAGGCATTGGAGGAGCATGGAAAAGCATGGAGGAGGAGCATGGAGGAGGACAGGGGGGTTGGGATCCCAGCAGAGGGCAGGAGGTCAGGGACCATGGAGGAAAGAATGGGGTTTAGGGAGCAAAGGAGTTTGGTTGGGGACCATGGAGGAGGGCAGAAGTGGAGTACCACAGAGGAGGACAGGGGCTGGGGACCATGGAGGAGGACAAAGGGGTGGGGGACTACAGTGTACAGCAGGGGCTCTCAGCAGCCACCCAGCAAGATGGAGATACCGTCCCACCGGCGACTGGGGCTCATGCAAACTGCTCATTATAACCCTATTCCCAGCCTGTCTGTCTGTCTTTCTTTACAACTATCTGTCTCACTCACTAATCAAAGAAGATTGTTCCAAGAAAACTGGAAGAAGAAAAGGAATGTCTCATTTGGCTGTGGCTTCCTTTGGAAAGTCTGGAAAAACTGTGGCATCTCGACGTGCATGAAGGCCTGCCTGGCGAGAAGCACATTTTCCTTCCAAAGCTGCTGTAAAGATGTGAATCATGAGCCGGTAACGCTCCTGGCAGCGCAAACCCCAATTCCACTGAGACATGGTGCTGGCAGTGGCTCCGCTGTATCTCTTGGACGGAAAAGACAAACATTTATCATAGTGACATTGCTGGGGAAGAGCTGCTGGTGCTGCCGAGAGCCTGGTGGCAGCCGGATCCTTCCAGTGCCCAGGATGCTCCCACCAAGTTTTCCGGAGGTCTCCCGAAGTTCCTCAAATACCAGCCAAGGGGTTTACAGTCCCTTTTGGTTGTCTTCCACCACCTCAGCCCCTCAGTGGCATCTCTTGCAGGCATGAAAATATCCCAATCATCAGAAAAAGAATAAAAGCTTTTGGAAAGGTCTGCTGGGAGCTGGGGGGAGCCCTGGTGCTCTGCCTGCTGCACAGTGGAGGTCCCCACCCAGTCTGTTTTCTGCTATTCCCATGCATCCAATGCTGGGGCCAAACTCCTTCCAAACCTTGCCCCCCAAAACTCCCTGTGCTGCAATTGCAAGACCCCAGTGGCTGTGACATGTTTATGAAGCTGCTCACGCTCTGCTCAGGTGGTCCCAAAAATGTGCCCACTTGATTGTCCATCACAGAGCTGGGGCTGTCACTCTCCCTGCTGGCAGCAGATGCCTGACTGGTTCAAGCTGCCATTTACAGCTCCTGGAGCAAACATAACATCCCTTCCATGTAAGTCCCTCATTTTTGGGTCTGTGGAACTTCATGCAGCCTCAAAAGTACCCTGGCTTGCACAGACCCCAGCCGCCTGGCATCCCTTCCCAGAACAGGGTCTAGGCTCAGGCTTGGAGCTGGAAGAGTTTCAACATTAAGTGTGGATGTACAGTCTGTGGATTCAGGACATATCAGACAGACACCTCCTGCCTCAAACCAGAGCACTGAAGTCAGTTTGTGTCTGTGGAGAACCCCAAAATCAACACATTTTCCCCAAGATGTGCAGGACACTGAACCAGGAAGGTAAGTAAAGCCGTGTCCTGAAGAGTGTGCAGGGGTTTTGGGAGCATTTCCCTCAGTTGACACCAACGGAATGACAGGTTGGAGAAGCCATCTAAGATCATCAAATCCAGCTGTTAATCCCGAACTGCTAAGGCCACCACCAAACCACATCCACACATTTCCATGGGAGGAGGATTTGCAGGCTGCAAAGGGGTTCAGACCCAGTACTGGGGTTTGCAGGTGACATTGGTGTTTCCTGGAGGAGACAGAGTGAAGGAAGGGGAGCAAGCCCACTTTTGGAGCTGTCTGCCTTGGGAAAAGGAATGTCCAAAAGGACTGTCTGCTTGAGAGACATGGGAAAAGCCTGGATTTTGGCCCCAAGGGATCACCGCTTACTTAAGTACACCTACATCAGTGGCAAGCATCAGAGGAGCCAGGGCAGCCTGGAGCCCTGGGATGGGGATTTTTCACTCCATGAGGTGTCCAGCAAATGTTACCCCTGAAAAATGGGAGGTTGTAAGTGGTGGGCCAGGGCCTGGGGGTACCTCTAAGCAGAGCAGAAGCTGGAGGGGTGACAGGGTGCTCACACACTGCTGTCCCTGGCCAGGAGCTGCTGCAGCCCAGGCAGCAACTTGGTGCCACATCACAGTGAATTTCCAGCAGTTATTGTATGGATGCCCAGCACGGACTGGAGCACTCAGGTCCTCCTTCTCTAACGCGTTCATTAGTGGTCATTTAATTACAGGATGCAAAGATGAGCTGTTCCAAAATACTCATGTACCTGTGCAAAACTTGCAATGAGCAATTAGTGCTGCTAATGAGAGAGGGAGTCACAGTATCAAACAACAGGAGAAATCCATCAGCATCCTGGCAAACCTGCAATCCACCCTAACCCACATGGACTGCTCTGATCTGGAATTATCCCAGTCGCCTTTTGGGGCAGAGGGAGGGAAAATGGAATGTGGGTGAGATGGTGGCAAGTGGCAAATTTCTACCCACAGGAGAGACAAGAGGTGTCCAAACCCATCTGTATTCCCATCAAAGGCTGTTGGCAGGAATGGGAATGGGTTGCTGGTGCCACCGCCACTTCAGCTCTGGATCAAAATTCAGCAGCACAGGGAAGGCCTTTGCTTCCTTGTGGCTTTCCAGTGCCATTGGCCTGGGGATGGGAGTTGGTGGGGCTGAGCATGCAAACCAAGCACTCTCAGGGCAGGGAATGTTGCTGGCTGCTTCCCGGTAGCTGTGATTAATTGTTGTTAATATTAAATTCAGCACTTTTATGCAGGACGCAGAAGTACTTAGGCAGAAGCCCAGCTCCCATCCTACCTGTCATTAAAAAACATTGCAATTAAGCTCTACTGGAAGGAAATACAAGTAAATGCATCCTCTGTGAGTGGCTTCAGCTTTCCACAGACATCTGTGTCCCGTTTCCTCTTCGGCTGACTGAGCTGCTTCTCTTTTCCCTCTTCCCATGACCCATACATTACTTTTTCTCCTTAATCCTGCCCACAGCTCCCAAAGGCGAGGGCTGGAGAGGAAAGGAAAGGAGCCCCAGCTGCCTCTGACCCATTGCCACCAGTGGAAAGTTCATGTCAGCTGCAGCTGCAGCCCCAGCCCCAGCCAAAATCAAGGCTGTGCTCTGGGTATCTGCTCACCTAGTTGGATCCCGATGCTCTCTTTGGTCCTCTCCATAGGCAGAAATCCAATCTCTTTGGCAAGAGGAAGGGGGGCTGCTGCCCCAATACAAAGCATTTAACAAATTATTTTCACTTTGCAGCAGATCTGGATGGGATTTTCAGCAGCTGAGACCTGCTCCTGCTAAGGTAAATGGTGACAGACTCAGCTAAATGCTCCAGGAGAGCCAGCCCAGCCTTCAACCCTGCAGGGCCTGGCACAGCCTGAGCTCTGTGGCAGAGCTGTGCCAACAAGCACAATCATGGCAAAGCAGAACAGACTGGGGGGTTATTGCATCCCGGGACAGGGTTTTCCCATGGCATTGTCCCCATTTTTCTCCAGCTGTGTTTTTTCACCTAGAAAAGGATGAGGCAGGATGTCAGAGATGGGACGTGGGGCAGGTGGTGTTGGGTCAGCCTGAGCCAGAGGACACCGAGAGGAACTGTGGTGGCAGGGCCTGAAGGGACAACCTCTTCTGCCTCTCCCCAGTGACCAATGGGACTGTGATGCAGCCAGAAGTTGTGGTTAAAGTTCAGGGAATGCCAGGAGAGGCAGGTGGGACTGACAGCCACATACAGCCAAGTCTGCCAGGTCATTGTGTGGCCAGAATCCTCATCAGGCCCTTAAAGTCTGGGAAAAAAGGCAAAAAAACCAAAATAAGACTTAGGCAAGGGAGCTGGAGATAAAAAGGGGCAGCAAGATAAAAATAAACCAGGTGTCAAGGGCGATACCAGTGCCAGGAATACTACATTGAAAATTTTGGACTTGGGGGGATAAAGATCATGTGAAAGGTGTCCTGAGTGGCAAAGCTGGCTTTCCAGAGCCATGAAGGATGCTGGCAGAATCACAGAGGGTCAGGATGAACGGGCAGGGCAAAGCAGCACCAGATGTGCCTAAATTTGGGCAGATCTGGGGCTCCAGCAGCCAGAGGGCTTGGCCACCTGGAGGTCTGGAATGCAACGTGAGGATTGTGGGTGCTCAGTGGCAAAGAGTGGTGATAACAGTGCCCACACCAGACTGGGCCTCATCCCTGGGCTCTGGTGATGCAGCTGAGGAGGGAAAGGTTTTGCTGGGATCATGGTGCTGATGAACACAGGGTTTTTCCCTTGTTGCCTACAAATGTCGTCACCATGTATATAAACACAAAATGCCAAAATGTGAGTCAGCCCAATGGCAGTTTGGCTCCTGCACCAACAGCCTGATAAATGGTGGAACTAGAGCTTGCAGAGGGGATTTATTCCTGCTTCAGGGGNCCTAAATTTGGGCAGATCTGGGGCTCTGGCAGCCGGAGGGCCTGGCCAGCTGGAGGTCTGGAATGCAACGTGAGGATTGTGGGTGCTCAGTGGCAAAGAGTGGTGATAACAGTGCCCACACCAGACTGGGCCTCATCCCTGGGCTCTGGTGATGCAGCTGAGGAGGGAAAGGTTTTGCTGGGATCATGGTGCTGATGAACACAGGGTTTTTCCCTTGTTGCCTACAAATGTCGTCACCATGTATATAAACACAAAATGCCAAAATGTGAGTCAGCCCAATGGCAGTTTGGCTCCTGCACCAACAGCCTGATAAATGGTGGAACTAGAGCTTGCAGAGGGGATTTATTCCTGCTTCAGGGGTTTCAAAAAGTTGTTTTATGGCAGGTACAATATACTGCCAAGCTATAAAAGAAAAAAAAAATCAAAATTAAAAAAAAATTATAAACCGGGATTTTTTTTCCCAATTAGTTGCTCTCTATTGATGAGGGAAAACCTTTCAGTCTCAGCCAGTGGTCAAACATACTCTTTTTAGAGAGGAAAGAAATGCAGACAGTATTTGCATGTCAGCCATAGATTCAAATTTTATGAAGGTGGTTTTTTTAAATATTTGCTGACTAAGTTTTGTGGCCCAGTGCTGTGATCCAGCATAACAAAAGGTCCTATTCACACAAGGGAGCAGATCTGAGACCACCTCATGAATCTTAATTCCTGAATTTCTCAGGGTTCTTTTTTCAAACATAAAGGATCCCAATGAGCCGATTATGCAGACCTTGATATAATGTCTTTTTTAAAATTAAAATGCTATAGTTCAAACTCTGCTCTGTAAACAGTCTGGCCTTCACTTCTATCTCCAGGTGTCAATAATCCCATGAGGGTCAGCAAAACCAACCACAGATATAAAGTTGAGTGTGTGTGAAAGGTGTCTGCAGGATTGAGGCCAGCGATTGCAAAACAGTTTAAACTATAATCCTCCATTTTCATTAGTTTCTTGAAAAACTTCTGCTGTGGGCTTGAGATCCTTCCTGTTTTGTTGAGCCAAAGGTGATTTTTCTCCCCAGCAGTCTGAACACAAACCTTCCCGCTGGTTTTATGTTGTCAGGCTTCAAAAATCACATTTCCCACTAAGGACATTCTGCCCTTTTCACTGAGAGAGCTTGACATTGACATCTATAGTGTAAACAAAGCTAATTAAAGACAGTTATTACTTGCTAGACATAAAAAGTCTTCCAACTGCTCAGTCCTGTAGATTTGTCTGCTTTTGGTAAGTGAAGCTTTGTGCTCTCCCTATTCTGCAGAAACACTGAATACATTTCCTGCCTAAGAGGTTTCTCAGCCCTGGATCTCTATTTTCTCTAAGATTTGAGGCCTTTACAAGGTACTTCTCTCAGTCCATGGTGTTTGCCATGTCTTTGCCTTGAGTTGCAGGAGGAGGCTGGAGCAGCCCAGACCATCCCTACTGTCAGCTCCACACTGCTGCAGCACCCATGGGCACTGGGAGCATCCTTCATTCCTGTGTGTTCATTTTTCAGCCTAATATATAACTTAAATAAGACCTCAGCCCAAAAATTCTACACCTGTAACCTCTCCTAGGACACTCTCCTAGGACACTGAGCAGTGCAGAGGTGGTGGGCTCCAGGCCGTGGCCACCTGAAGCTCTGTTCTGTTGGAGAAAGAAACATCCTCCCACTAAGCTGTCACTGCTGTGTGTTGCCTTTTTGGGGAAAAATGAAGGCAGTGACTCTGTGTTGCTGAAGTTTCCATGGTTAGAGAAGCACAACTGCTCATCTAGGGACAGAGGTGGGCTGTGGGCTGGTTTGCACTCAGGCTGAGGTTAGGAAGATGATAATCTCTCCAAGAGCCCTGCCCACATTTCTGGCTTGGAAGAAGGAGTTCGAGGCTGTAGCAAAGTGATGGGCTTGGTGCCTCCTGGTCTGAGCAGTGCAGCTGGAGGGGTGAGGCAGAGAAGGAGGGAAAATTGGATAAAAATCCAAACACCTCCACTCAAAGTGTCTCTAAAGCAGTCCTTGGGACTCGACTGTGAACTGAACACAATCAGAAAAGGAAGCAAGATATCCAGATGAAGGGCAAATTCTTCATTAAGAGCTTAAATGGTCCAAATAAAGAATCAAACATGGCAACAGTTATTTGAGTTATAATAGAATGTGACTTAATGAATATGTGTTACAACTGTGAAAGGGGAATAGAATATTTTCTCTGCTCTTCAACAGAGACAAAGCTGAGGAAGGAATAGAAACACGGATGGTAAAAGAGGATAAATGAACAGGTAGGAAAAAGCCACTCGGAACAATCAATCTGCTTCTCAGCCCCCACTCCCTTGAGTGTGGCTGGAGCCTTTTCCCCTTCTCTGGTCACATGTCTCTGCCTCCCAAAATCACTGCAGAAGTCTGGAAAATCCTTCAGCTGAAGATGGTGGGATACCTTACTTTAATATTTTCAGCCAGACTTCAGCTTGTAGCTTATTCAAGAACAGGTTATCCAGGTACCCAGGATTTTAACATTAATAACTGAGATGTTTTGACTGAACACATAAGACACAAAATGGGCTTGTTTGTTTGGGTTTTTGTTTGGACTGAAGAAATATTGAGAGGCAATTTCAACTCCTGGTTTTGTTTTCCAAGTGTTCTAGAAATTAATTTCCCAAATAAATAGACAATATGTGGGACAGTTTTAGGCATGAGATCACATATAGTAGCACCATCATTACCAAGTTCCCTTTGGTGAATAACTCATCTTTCTGAATCTACCAAGCAACCTCTGAGCAGTTCTCACAGGTACAAATCATTCAGAGCTTCTGGAAGCTGCAGTCTGGAGGAAACCTTTGGTGGGAAATTGCTGGAAAGCCTGCCATGGGATTTTCCCTGACTGTTCCACTGAGAGTTTAACGTGTGCCACAAAGCACAGGGGTGTGATTTTTGCTTATTGATGGTGACTGTTGGTTGTTCCATTCACCCAGCTCAAGGAAATTCCCAGTTTATAAAAGGATTAGGGTCCCATTCCGAAATCCTGGTTAACTCTTAGCCAGTAAGTGCTGGATTGTAGCATTTCTCCCTCTGTGACCTTTCACTGGGTTCTATGTGCCACCTTGTCCTGCTCCCCAGCTCCCCCTTTTAACAAACATTTGCTGTGTTTTCAGTTCTCAGAACCACTTTTCCCCTTCCCCTGTGGAAGCAAGCATTCCCTCTTACCTCTGTCAAAAGGTATTTATGTACTTGCCTCATCCACAACCAGAAGGACTCAGTCCTGAGTGACTTCACACTTATTTCCACAATACACCACAATTGTCAGGACAGCACCACAGGTAAAAATGCCTGGAGGATGTGATAACCATCTCTGCCAAAGTGTTACATTTTAGTGTTCTCAGCAACATTTTCTTCTTTTGTTTCCTCTGGAAACAGAACAAGGCACATGGCACAAACATACATTCACGCTCAGTTTTAAATAGGAGTTTCTGGAAGGTTGTTGGGGGTTGGATCTGTTTCTTTTGTGCTTGTGGAATTTTTTCCTGGTGGTTTTGCTAGGTAACTAATTGCTGGATACTTATGGGTACTTGACTGAAACAAAAGGGGGCAGCAGGTTT
>WBNO01028794.1:313322-432283 GCA_013400575.1 Peucedramus taeniatus | reverse complement strand
TTTTTTTAAATATTCCTAGTAAAGAACTGTTACTCCTATTCCCAAATCTTAGCCTGAGAGCCTCCAATTGCAAAATTATAATAATCTGAGGGAGGGGGTTTACATTCTCTATTCAAAAGAAGATTCCAGCTTTTGCTGGCAGATACCTGTCTTTCAAACCAAGACAAAGGTGTTTGTTTTCACATTCAACTTGGTCTAATGGAAGGTGTCCCTGCCTCAGCAGGGGGTTGAAAAGAGATGATCTTTAAAGTCCCTTCCAAGACATACCATTGCATGACTTTGATTCTAGAAATTGCCCTGTATGAATCTTTTTTGTTTCATCCAAGCCTACCACCACAACAAAAAATTGAAGTAACAACTGCATCCTGTGTTTGTAGACAAAAGAGAACTTCTTCTAAGCTTGAGAACTCTAAAGTGTGTAGAAATTGTCTTAAATACAAACTAAAAATTGATATAATAGTTTCTCAATGCCTTCCACTCCATACTTGTAACAACATTGCTAACTTGCTGAGATATATCTGCTCCACTGAAGGAGTAAAGATCATGTATCTTTCTGGATGTCACTGGAGTTACAGCCACACAAGTGAAGTCCTAGGTATAGGTGAGAAGAATGTTCGCTTCAACCCTTTTGGGGGGGGAAAAAAGTGCACCAGAAATCCAGTATTACTGAGTTTGGTTATTTTTTAACAAAATGTTGGCACCCACGGGGCAGAATAACAGATTTGTGGCTAAAATAGAGCCAGGGAAAGAGCAAGTGAATCTATTCAGGGATGCAGTTGGGAACACTCTGCTTGGCTCAGAAAGCGATGGCTCTCACCAGATCCATTCCCAGCTCAGCCGTGCTCGGGGTCACCTTTCCATGCAGATCGACCAAGACGAGGGATCAGGTCACAGAAATGCCCCAGCAATTCTCTTCTTCCCAGAAATCTAAATTTAAAAAGGGCTTAGTGCACATATAGCAGATGTTTCACCAAGTTTTATGTTGCTTGTGGCACATGCAATTCCTTAGCTGGGGTTTCCTGTGGATTTGCAGCAGGTCTTTCTCCCAAACCTGTAGTATGTGCATGAGGTGACTGCACAATCCTGTAGTTACACCTGTAAATCCTCATCCCTACCTCTTTTCAACTGAATAAGCCAAAACATTAAATATAAAACATGTTTCAATTTGCAACTGCATCCTTGCAAAAATCCAAAAATGGTAAAATTGCGTGTTGCAACCTTCACACCTGTTGCAGAAATGACAAATTTTTCACATTATCTATAATTTCCTCCATAGTACTGCAGGAAAATCCTGTGCCAAGGATCATATCTCGTCTGCCCATGGTTTGAAAGTGGTTACTGATTTTTGTCTTCCCATTGGAATGGCCTTTCCTTGTGAAAAACAGAGCCAGTTCAGACACCAGAATGGAAGCACCAGAAACAGTTTGCTTGGACCTGGAAGAACATGACACCATCCCGCAGCATGCAGGAAAGGAAAACCAGGAGCACCCATGGGAAGGGGGCACCCCAGTGCTGCTTGACAATGGGAGTCCTTTTGTAGGATGCCAAATACCACAGATGCTCATTTGCAAGAGAAAAAACTGCAGAGCTTGAGAAGGGCAGATCTAGTGAATTCACATTATCCTCATTCTTCTACTTCTTGTCCTGACTTGGAGCCGCAGAAAGTCCTCCCTCATTTGTATCACATAGGACTATTTTTATGTGCCTTTTCACTGCCTTGCACCTACTCATGAAGTCCTGCTGATGACTTTAGTGTCACTTCCCACTATTTGACTGCAGCTCTTGGTCATTTCCCCAGGTTTTTTTTGCTGTTTTATACTGTGCTATAAAGCAGAGTCACCTCACAGCAGCAGGACTGACTTGGCTCTACCTTGGGAACGCTGGTAGCTGATCTCCAGTCAGTGTTTTAGAACTTCTACCATGTGTTCTTGCCATTATTTCCTAATGGCTTAAGACTTTGCTTCAGTTTGGTTATATCTTGTTCGTTGTCTCCCTAATTCCTGAATATGTCCTGAGAAACTGCAAAGCAGGTAGATTGAGAGCTTGATGCTGGGCTAGGCTAGGTGACATCAATGACTGCCAATTATTAAGTCCTTCTCTTGCTCTTTATTCCTTGGGACTCCCACATCCACACAGTCCCACTTATAGCAGACCTAACACTCCTATTTTGACTAAGAAAGTGCCTTTTTACTTCCTTTTTTTTTTTTTTTTTTTTTTTAAAGCAGCAGAGTGCCATGCAAGTCCCTGCACTGAGTGTTTGTAGCTATAAAAGCATGTCAGATGTGGCTGTATTTGCAGACAGCAGTGGTACTTCCTCTCTTCGGAAATGGAGCAAGTTTCTATTTTGGGCTGTGCTGACTCAAGGGTGAGGTACCCAAGCTGATTCAGCAGTTTGGCAAGTAAGGAGAATTTCTGGTTATGAATGGAATGAGCAATAAATTCAAGTTTGTCTTCATCTTAAAGAAATGTATATTTGAGTGAAGCCATCTCCTGGTGGCAGACATTTTGTCATATAGGTGGAATATTCTGCATTGCTTTTGGCAAAAAGACCACTCCAATGAGACAACCATAAAGCCTGCAAGTAAAATCCTGGTCCCAGGGGAGTCAGATATTTCCACTCATCCGGACTGGGATTTATCCTCTCTCTTGAGTCACATAAGATGTTCTACTGCTTACTTGCTTATTTAATCTGTGCATCTCATCTGGGATATGAAATCCTCTCAGTGATATGAATAAATTGAATAGAAATTTCAGAAGGATGAAAATATAGAACACAAAACCAACCTGGCCACTGCAAGGAAGTGAGAATGCACCACCCATTTACTCATTTTCCATGGATTCATATGGAACAGATGTCAAAGGTAACCCTTGTGCTCTTCTGCTATGGAAAAATGAAATAAACATTGTGATACTTTATAATTTTTAAAACCAAGGAGGAGTAACGGTCTTTCACAATATTTGCCAATGTTTACCTGCTAGTCTGTGAACAGGAGCCAGAAGATTTGTTGAGTTTTGGTTTTCCTAAATGGGTTCTTTCACCTGGAGGCTTCCAGGATTCAAAACAAAGCTTGAAATAAATGCTCCACGTCAGTAAGGATGAATACAGAAGTTTGTCAGAAAGTGAGACCTTTCTGTTTATTAAGGCAAGACAGCATGAAATGGGGCATCTGAGCTGTCTCCCTTGAGCCCCCTTCTGTCTGTGGATGGTCCAAACAGGTTTTAACATATTTGCCTCCATCTTTATGCTGTTTCCAGACAGGATAAATAATCCCCACAGCCCCCACCCATGGCATCCATGACGCCTGATCCTTCAGGCTGCAAGTTCTTCCTCTGACAGCACACAACGAAAGCTGCAAACTTTCAGAGACCATTTCTCCTCCCCAGCTCCAGCAACCCCGCTGGCATTAAGGCACGCCGTTGCTCCAGCCAGCCGTTCCCATGCCATATTCTCCTGCCTCGTGAAGGCGGTTTGTGAAGTCTAAAAAAGCATCATGTGGGCTGTCACATTTCAGAACCCCCTAAATAGCTTTGCGTGGCTCCATCAGATAAGCAGCAAAGTACAATATTATGAACGTCAAACAACAGCTCATCATTACAGCTGACAAAGCTTGTTCCTCTGAGAGGGGAAGTAAATTCAGTTCCATAGACTAAATGTGTATTTAGTGACTTGAAGTTAAAAGAACTCTGCAAGGAGGATTTGCATTTGCCCAGCTATTGCTCTGTGAAATACTTCCTCTAATTCAGTCTCTGAGAAAGGAAAACAGTATTTTAGAAGGGTGGCCAGAGTTCTGCACAGGGAACCAGCACAACCAAGTCCAGAATGAACCCAGGACTCAAATCCAGACTGCATGGAGGCTCCCAGCTCTACCAGGATGGCTCATTGTGGTGGCTAAAAAAGTGATCCAGAGGAAGCATCTTCCTTAGAGGATGTCATAGACATGACCCACTCAGGTGCTGCCTTAGAGGGACACACTGGCTGTTATACCCGTCCTGGATAAAACCAAATCATTAGGTGGTGGTGGTGAGGAAATAACAAATACAACCTCAAACCACTTCTTGCTCTCTAAAATAAATCTCAGTCACACTTAAAATTAATCCAAGCATCACTGGTGTTTGTGGTTTTCTGCTTCATGTACTTAATCTGCCACTTGAATTCAACAGAGAAAAATTACACAATACAAGCAAAGTGAAATTAAAAATTCAGTGTTTCAGGAGAGAGCACAAGATCTGTCCCAGCCAGAGCTAATGAAATTGAAGAGAACTGTTCCTTGAGTGCATATGCAGGGTGTTTCCATGGAACTTAATAACAACAGGGGAACATGGGGAGTGGCTGGGCTGGTGAGTCTTGGGTGACTGTTCCACCCAAAAGATCAAGTGGAGGAGCAGGATGGGAACCTACAGGTTAAAAGTCTAATGGGAGCTCCTTGAGGGAGCAAGGGTTCTGCACAGCCTTGAATCCCCCATGTGAAGCTTACCAAAGGAGGGTCTTACAAGTCAGATGTCTCCTTCCATTCCATCTCCCTCCTTCGAACCCACAAACAAAAGCTGGGAAAGAGGAACTATTTTATTAGCGGAGATCAAAAGCTGTCTCTGACCAGGAGCCAGACAAAATATGGTATCATGTGGGTCACTCAGTGAAAACTTGTGATGTAGCCAGTATCTTTGATGTGATTCTGTTTATTCTAAGAACATACAAAGTACCACTTTATGGAGTGTGGGGGGAACAAAACAAAAAATCTATGCTGTAATTTCAGTACCTCTTAAATCTCTAAGTTCAAATCACCCAACACGTTTGCAGGTTTGCATTTAAAAAAAAATAAAAACACAGGTAGTTTTACCTTAAATTCCCTGCCAATGAGGTAAAAAACTTTTTTTCTTTTCCCACCATGCCTTTGAATCCTTGGAAACTGTTGCACTTCTTTAATCCTGCAGATTAAATAAATTCATCATCCTGTATGAAGTCAAAATGTAACTTAAAGCATGTTTAGATGAATCAATAAAAAGGTTGGAAAGAAGTTTTAGTAAATTTATCAATTAATAGCCAAGCCCAGGAGGCCATCCTGCCTTTCTGCTCTGTCAGCTCAGGGACTTCTCTCTTCCCAACAGTGTTTATGTAAGAGCTGCATGGTAAGCAGCACTCGCTATAAAATATTGATCAGCTGAGCCATTAGCTGGAATTCAAGAGACAACTATGTCACAGTAAAACCAGAACAATTATTGCTATTGATTGGATTTTTTTGGAGATTATTTTGATATTTGAGCATGTCAGGAAATACAAAGTTCTTCTAAATAATAATACTAGAAACATATGTTACAGCATGGTTACAGGACCTCTTTACAAAGGAAATGGAAAATAGGGCAGGTTTCAATTTCAGTAATTGTGTGGCCACGGATTTTCTTTTACTATTTCTGAAAAAGAGTATAGAGAGTCATAGATCATTATGGCTGGAAAAGACCTCCAAGGCCATTAACCCAATACTACTGTGCCCACTAAACCATATTGTGAAGTACCATGTCCACTTGTTTTTTGAACACTCCCAGGGATGGTGACTACACTACTACTGTGGGCACCTTGTGCCAGTGTCTGACCACCTTTCCAGGGAAGAATTTTTCCCAATATCTGATCTGAACTGGTTTTGGCACAACTTGAGGCTGTTTCATCCTCTTCCCTGTTCCCAACCCTTACCCAGCTGTTCCCTCCTGTCAGAGCCAGAAGGTCCCCCTGAGTCTCCTTCTCTCCAGGCTGAGCCCCTTTCCCAGCTCCCTCAGCCGCTCCTGGTGCTCCAGACCCTTCCCAGAACACTCTCCAGTCATTCAATGTTTGTCTTGAGGGGCCAAAAACTTACCCCGGGATTGGAGGTGCCCCCGCACAGGGGATGGTCACTGCCCTGGTCCTGCTGGCCACAATATTACCGTTACTACATTATTGCCATTGGCTTTATTTTTCGGGATGCTATGGTCTTCAGAGGAGAAGGGACTGCAGGAGGGAGGAAAGCTGGAGTGAAGTGCTTCGCCGGGGAAGGCTCACCTGGAAAAAAGTAAATGGGATTCAGGGAAGGAGAAGCCAAGCAGGAAGAACTGGGGCTGGAGCTGTGGGGCTGAGAGGGATAAAGTGGGACCAGTTTGGGAACATCACCTGTGAGCAAGGGTGAGGGCTGCAGAGCTGGGGAGAGGGAGCTATAGCACCAGCAGAGAGAAGCCCTGTGAAGAAGGAAAGCCACGGTCCATCTGCGAGAAGAGATAATGACACCGGGGGAGCGGTGCAGGCGAGATAGCGTCAGCCATAAACAAGCGGAGAACGAGGAGAAAAATAACCCAGAGAGTTTGCAGCGGGGCTCGGGCTGAATTGTTTGGTGAAGTGCGTGTTGTCTGCGCATGGCAAATATCAGCCGGTGGGGAGGGCGGTGGCGGGGGCAACCCGGGAACCCCGGCGCTCGGCCCCGCGGACTGTCCCCGCTAAGGTGCCGCCCGGCTCCCACCACCCTCGCTGTCCCGTCCCTGCCTCACGGAGAGTGTCATCGACATCACGCCCATCCCTCTCTGAGGGGACCATCCCCGCTCCTACCCGCGACCCTCACACTGAGGCGGGAAGTGTGTGTTTGTGTGGGGGGGAGCGCGCTCCCGCCGCGCCGCCGCGCCCAATTGGCCAGCGGGGGCNACCCCTCCCCCGCGCCGTGAGGAAGATGGTGGCGGCCGCTTGAGCGCGTCCCCGCGCTCCCCTTCCTCCCCTCAGACGGGCGGGCGGGCGGAGCAAGGGAGAGCGGCTGCTGCTGCCGNGGCGAGCGGCCGATCGCCGCGGCGCTGCCCGGCCGCCCCTACGCGGCGGGGACCGGAGGAGACTAGAGGCAGTTCTGTGAGGAGCCCAGTGGCTTCGGCAGCCCCAGAGACCCAAGTCCGTCGCGGGCTCTTGAGGAGGAATTGACAACATGGCTTCCCCACCGCACCAGCAGCTGCTGCATCACCACAGCACTGAGGTGAGCTGCGACTCCAGCGGGGACAGCAACAGCGTGACGGTGAAAATCAACCCCAAGCAGCACCAGGGCTGCACCTCTTCCAAGCACTGCAAGTACAGCATCTCCTCCAGCTGCAGCTCGGGGGAGTCGGGGGGCGCCCGCCGAGCCGGCGGAGCGGGCGGCAGTGGCTCCGGCCTCCGCCGGCAGAAGAAGCTGCCGCAGCTCTTCGAGAGGGCCTCTTCCAAGTGGTGGAACCCTAAGTTCGACTCCAACAACCTGGAGGAGGCTTGCATGGAGAGATGCTTCCCGCAGACCCAGCGCAGGTTTCGCTATGCCGTCTTCTACATCGGTGTGGCCTGTCTGCTCTGGGGCATCTACTTCGGCATACACATGAGAGAGAAACAGATTGTTTTCATGGTGCCGGCTCTGTGCTTCCTCCTGGTATGTGTAGCTTTTTTTGTGTTCACTTTCACTAAGACTTATGCCCGCCATTACGTATGGACTTCGCTGATACTCACCCTCCTGGTGTTTGCTCTGACCCTCGCTCCGCAGTTCCAGGCTCTGAAGCCTGTCTCAGGAAGTGGTGACATGTCCAACCGGACTCCCCCGGCAAATCCCACAGACACTTGTCTTTCTCAAGTGGGCAGTTTTTCTATGTGTATTGAAGTGCTCTTGTTGCTTTACACAGTGATGCACTTACCCCTGTATTTAAGCTTGTTTCTGGGACTGTCGTACTCGGTCCTCTTCGAGACCTTTGGTTATCACTTCCGTGATGAGAACTGTTTCACACCTCTGGGAGCTGGTGCGGTTTACTGGGAGCTGTTGAGTAAAGCCTTCCTGCACATCTGCATCCATGCCATCGGTATTCATTTATTTATCATGTCCGAAGTCAGATCAAGAAGCACATTCCTGAAAGTGGGGCAATCCATCATGCATGGAAAAGACTTGGAAGTGGAAAAAGCCCTGAAAGAGAGGATGATTCATTCTGTTATGCCAAGAATAATAGCCGATGACTTAATGAAGCAGGGGGATGATGAAAGTGAAAACTCCATCAAACGTCATTCCACCTCAAGCCCCAAAAACAGGAAGAAGAAGCCCTCCATACAGAAAACCCCCATAATATTCCGTCCTTTTAAAATGCAGCAGATAGAGCAAGTGAGCATTTTGTTCGCAGATATTGTTGGCTTCACAAAAATGAGCGCCAACAAATCAGCCCACGCCCTGGTGGGACTCCTGAATGACCTCTTTGGACGCTTTGACCGTCTGTGTGAGGACACTAAATGTGAGAAGATCAGCACTTTGGGAGACTGTTACTACTGCGTGGCCGGCTGCCCCGAGCCCCGGGCAGATCATGCCTACTGCTGCATCGAGATGGGCTTGGGGATGATCAAAGCCATCGAGCAGTTCTGCCAGGAGAAGAAAGAAATGGTGAACATGAGAGTCGGTGTTCACACCGGGACAGTCCTGTGTGGTATTTTAGGCATGAGGAGGTTCAAGTTCGATGTGTGGTCCAACGATGTCAATTTGGCCAATCTGATGGAGCAGCTTGGGGTGGCTGGGAAGGTCCATATTTCAGAAGCTACTGCCAAATATTTGGATGATCGTTATGAAATGGAGGATGGAAAGGTGATTGAGCGCGTCGGTCAGAGCGTGGTAGCTGACCAGTTAAAAGGTACGTGCTTTTGTTTTGTGCTTGTTTTTCTTTTGTGAGGGAACAGAGTTGCCCCAGTGCCTGCTCTGTGCTTGCTGACCGTGTTTTACATTTGACTCAGTGTGCTGATGATCACAAACACCGGGGGAATTACAGGATAAAAGATGCCACGGAGATAAGCGTGAAAGATCATCTGCGGTACTCAACATAGGCTTTAAAACTCAGCGCTCCTTCTAAGAGTGTTGCCTTGTAGGGAGGAGAAGGTTCATGTGTTTGCTGTCTGCAAGAGGTTTTTGTTTTACTGTTGTGTGTCATCCTTTAATTCAGTAAGTAAACTTGTTAATTGACTTCATGTGCCATACAGAGAGCATATGTGTTTTGCAAAATTATGTATATCTGTGAAAAGTTTTTTTTTTGGCATCAGGAGAGTTGGGACTGCGAAGGCATTTGGGAAAAATGACAGCTGGATTCACAGAAAGAAATGAGCACTGTAGATTTGGCAGTTTGATATGGCAAGTTGTTGCAGTTTGGAGTTAGGCTGGAAAAAGTTACTCAGGTGGCTCAGTGAGCTGGCAGATGCTCTCATTTCTGCAGCTCGAGGGATCTGGGGATGAAACGGCAAATTTGCCTTTTGGAGAAGAAAATGAAGGATCCTTCAGTTCCTCTTGGTTAAGAGTCTGATTTTCATTTTTCTACAATGTTCATTTTGAAGTGAAACTCCTGGCTGCTTTCTAGCAGCACTCAGAGGCGCATGCAGGAGGATTGTACGAGCTGAGGATTTAATTGTCTCTTTTGTCAAAGCTGTGTCTCTTCAGTGTCGTGCCTTTGTCTCACAGAGAGGTTGTTGTCTGCAGTGTTCGTAGTCTAAGGTGGGGACGAGATGGCTCTAAATGGGAGGGGAATATGTAACAAACCCTGTTATGATCTGTGAGTTTATTCGTTCTGCTTATAAAAGTACCCATTTTGATGAAGTAAGCTGGAAAACTGAGTGGAAGAACCCAAAGGAGCCATAAACTGGCATTGTGATGGAGGAAGGAAATATTTGTGGCAACAAACACAAAAGGAGGCCAGGATGGTGGTAGAAAGGTCAGTGAGTAAGGACGTGGGGAGAGCACTGCAGAGCAGTGGTGGCAGTGGCAGCTGCTTGCCCCTGGCAGGTGCTTGTTTTGATGTGACACAAAAACTTATTTTTGGTGAGTGAGCTGTCCGCATGCATACGGCAGCGGGGCTGCAGCGGAGCCTTCCAGCAAGCAACGACATCGGCAGTGACATTGGTGCCTGGGAGCCACAGGGCTGAAGCAGATGTGTGTCCCTAGGCTTTGGCTTTCTGGTTAGCTTCTAAAAATACAAATTCAGTTAATTTATTTGGAAAGTGTTGACACTGATGTATTTCAGTGGGAGTGTGCTTACCAGAAAATCATCAGATGTAACCTCGTTGTTACTGAAGATGAATTTTGCTGTTGTAATGGAAATAAATTGAACAGGTTGTAGAGAAACATCTCTGTGATATTTCCCCCTTCCATATACCTTTACAGCCAAATGCAGTGTGAAGGCTGTGTTCCAGCAACAAATAAAATTCTGTATTTTTGCTGCATTTATAACTGTTCTCAATATTAATCCCAAACTGACATGAACTTAGCTGTGGAGACTGATGGTACTGCTCCTAAATATTTTTGTTTATTTGTTTATATTTTCTAGGAGATCACAAGAGCACGGTGTAGAGCAATTATACCACATGCCAGCAGTGGGTTTTTCATGGTCTTTCTCAGACTTCTGTTCTGTCCTTGGTTGCATTTATCATGAGAGGGCACAGGCTGCTCTGCCTCCTCAGTACAGAGGTTTGGATTTTGCAGCTCTAAATGCCTTTCACAGCTCCTGCTTCAGCCAGGGTACTACAGATGGACAAACTGACATGCAGCCTAGATAAGATGAAATGTGCTTTGTGAACTGACATTTAATGGTTTCTTCTTACCCTGAAATGTAGCTATAGGAAAGCAGCTGGAGCATGTGGTAAGAATTACTTTAACAAGGAATTGGGTTGGGCTTTGCTTTTTTCCCCATTTCCCTTCTTTTTTTTTTTTTGTAGAACTGTAATCAGCTGCCATTTCTTACCAATGTCTTATGCAGTTATAGAAATCAGAGGCTGTGTGTACTTCTAAGCCAAGCAGACCTTTGCCATGACTGCCCTTAGCCACAGGTTTGTAGCACACTTATCCTGTTCCCTCCCATGCACAGACCCTCAGGGGATGTGGTAGTTAGTGGGTGCTTCAGAGCTGCCCATTTTTTCCTGTTTCCTCAGAACTTTGTTCTGCAGCCAGATTACTCAGCTTATAGGTAAATGCCATCAGGGGAAAAAATACATCAAAGCCAATGATAAAAGCCATCAAACAGCAGTGCCACCGGCTGGTGTGTAGGATCTGCTGCAGGGGAGGGTTTTGTTAGGGAGCAGCTCTGAGATTTAATAAGGGAAGCTGAGATTTCACCTCTTAATTAATTGATCTTTGCCAAGCACCTGCTCAGTTCTGTGAATGGAGGTGCTATTAGGAAGCTTTGCTTTGCTGTTTTCCCTGAGAATCTGTTGATAGTAGCGACAGAGAAGAGGAAGTTTGTAGTGGTTGTTTAATTATCTCATACCCTGTACTCTCTTCAAGTGTAAAAATGCTGTACAGATAGCAGACATAAGCTTTGTTTCCCTACCAGTACTTCAATTCTCAGCTTCCTTTCAACCTTTGATATCTTAATTATATCCTATTTTTTATGCTGTATGTCTAGTATATTATCTCTTAATTGTCTGAGCTGCAGCAGCCGTAGTTATCTTTGAGGCTGAGTCAACAGGAGCACGTAAACTCTTCAAAGAGCAAAGCAGGAGGTGCTGAGCATACGATGTCCACGTTTCACACACTTCAGGACTTCTACCTAACACTGCTCCTGGAGCAGATCTTGGAACAAGAGCACCTCTGTGGCTGGAGCAAATCAGGCATGCTCCTGGAGCCAGTCCTTTGGCTCGGTTCACCCCGAAGGAATCCAGGTGCAGCTCTCCAGCCTGCACCAAAGCAGGGTGTGGAGGAGTCACTTGGGCAACTGCTTCAAAACCCAGCTCCCCGTTCCTTTTGAAATACTCAGGTTCATGTATCCCAAGTTGTCCCAGTGCTGCTCTTCCTGTTTTTTGGAGATGAGGCAAAACTAAATTTCTTTCTGTTTTATGGTTCACTGGAATCTTAGGATGGGAGTATCTTTTCCTCCTCCTTTGCTTCCTTGGCTCCTTAGTGCAAGCAGTGGAGCCCCGGTATATTCTCTCCAGTTTCTGACTTCGGAATTAAATAGATGGCGTCTAAAAGAAACCAACAAGGGGAGCTTACCAGTGGTGCCTTGCAATATTTTTGCCTATTTCTGACTGCTCTATGTTGTAAGATTCCTTAGACCCCCTGCTTTCACAGTACCTGATCCCCTTGGATGGGAAGGGAATGCAGGAGAGCAGTGGTGCAGTGAGGTTTTGAGATCCACAGATAAACTCCAGCCATCAGTTCAATTATATCTTCCATAATAATTTTCTTGTAGGATTTGAGGCAATTCACTTTTTCTGTTTTCTTGCAGAGCTTCCTAGCAAATAAATTTATTGAAGATTATGAGATACTGAGAGTCACATAACACAGGTTTATGTGTCCCTTTCAAGCTCCGGAGGCAGAGATCTCTTGGGATATAAAAAGTTCTGCCTATGGAAATATTTTTGTTTTGCTCTGTTCTTCTTGGTTGTTTGCATTTCTCTTTCTTGTTGCTTGAGAGGTCACAATATTGCTATTTACCAGCCAGAGCTCTTCCAGAAATACCAGAGTCACCAGCATCTTGTTTTTTGAGTGCTCAAAATAAGCATGTTGGGGCAAGAATGCTTTCTCTGTGTTTATAGGGCATAACACAGCAGAACCAAGATTTCATTTGGAGCTTCTCTGTGTGCACTGATACCCAAAATAATTCCCGAACTTTCTGCAGCCAGACATCTCCTTCTTAAGTTTGCCTCAAGGAGTGGCTTTATTTCTGTATTCCTGTTAGAAGCTCTTGATAATACAGCCACGCTTTTCTCTCTGATTTTGTCCCTTATTTCATCATGGAGAAAATTCTAAGGGATTCTCGTGCTCTCTGTCACCTGGCTGCGCCAGGGCTGGTGCAGCAAGGTTGGCTTTCACAGCACTTACTGCAGGAACACCCACCAGTTCACCTGTGGCCAGCAGTGGCTGTTTCTGATAAAGCTTTTCAAAGATCTCCAGCTGATGTGCTGCTTTCACTGTTCTGTTTCTTTTAATATTTGCTAATAATTTTAAATGCTTCTTTAGTTATAAGTAAATTGGTTATAAAAATCACCATTTTGCTCCATGGTGAAACCTTTTAGTCCATGAATAGCCTGGCTTTTTTCAGGTGGCAAGCTGTGAGCCAGGGGATGCTTTCCCCATGGCACATGGGCTGCAGCTCTGCTTGGTGACTTGATACTCCACTGCTGCTTCATGTTTGGGTTGCAGGGAACATTGCATGGCTGTTTCTGAAAGACTAAAATCTTGAGTCAGGTTATGAAGAGATAAATCATTGAATTTTTCTTCACTTTCTCCCTTCTGCAGTTGGTCAGGAGAGAGCACTGGAATGTGCCCTGCCTGCCCTGACTCCTTGTCCTTTATCAGCACTGTACTCAGCGGACCTGTTGCTGTCATGTGCTTCTGGAAGTTCAGAGGTAGATGAAAGATCAGATGAAAGTTTTCCTTGGCTTTTTGAGCCTAGCCTGCTGGGCACAGTGTAAATCTAGAAGGCTTGTGCTTGTGCCAGCAGGATGGCTCTGCAGAAAGCTCTGCAGATTCAGCTTTGCTCTGAGGCTAAGGGCAGCTTTAGTCTTTAACAAGTGAGGGTTTTGGAGTCAATGAGGGAGGTTAAGGTGCTTGTCTTGTGTCTTGCCAGCTGCTGTGCAGGTCTTTCTGTTCAACTTCTGGTTTCATCATGTTCCATAAAAGTAAGTCTTTAGATACAGGCTTTTTATATTTATTGACCTGCCTTGTGACACACTGTTTCTGGATTTCATGTGTTCTGATACTGATCTGATGATCAGGCAAAAATAGAACCAATCAATTTACTAGTTTTACATAAAACCTATTAACTGTTGTTGAGGTAGTGGTTGATGATTTTATGTGTGACAGTGAAAATAAAATATCATACACAGGTTGACTTCACTCCTGTATTTCAAAAATGGAAAGTGTTCAGTGACAGATAAAGAATAATAATTAGAGGTAATTTGCACAAAGGCATATTGCCAGGGAGAAGCAAATTCTACATTGATTTAACGTTTTGACATGATCTGTAATTTTACCATGTAATAGCATAAAGAAAAGAAGGTAAATAGTGAATATAGTTGCTCAACCTGGTTCTTGTCAAGTCTTCCCTCTGTGAAAATATCTTCATAGCTATAAATGAAAGAAAGAATTCGATTGGAAAACCTAGTGATTATTGAGCTTTCCAAATATGACTTGAGGAAATGACATAACTTTTTCTCTAAGTAAACTTGAGTTTGTGTGCAGGTACTGCTCAGATTACTGCCAGACCTGGACAGGAAGGTCACAATTTCTCCAAATTTTGAGGAAGACTTTGAGTTGCTCATAGTTTTATTTGTGCAAAACCAAGTAAAAAAATCTCTCAATTAAAAATATTCACACTTCAGCTGCTTTTATTATTTAAGGGAATCTTGGATGTTGGCATTTGAGGCTTTGAGTTTTGATAACTTGTTTGCAGGCTAATTTGACTGGACACAGTGAAAAATAATTTATAGCATAGTTAGAACTCATGTAAGGTTCTTCACTTCAAAGGGGATGGAGCCTGGCACTAACCATACACTTTGTTTAACAACGTGGGCTCTTGATTTCAATTTCTCATGTCCTGACACTAATTAATAAATAAGTCAATGTAGTACTGAGGATCTGGTTGTCAAGTGTTGCAGCTCTGCCTGTTTAAGCCCTTTAAACCTGAGCACTGTGGGGTGAAGGAACAGTTTAAACAGACCTTAAAACATTTACATCCTGCAGGAGCTCATTTGAGCATGGCTGCAGTGAAGCTTCATTCCAGAACATGGGAAAGGTGAGGGCTGAAATCTCAGGTTCTGTGATACTGGAGGGACACCATGGCTTCTGCTGCATTCTTGGTCATCATCTGCAGAGTCTTTGACCTGTATTTCTGTCTTTGGCTACCCCAAATCTGGCTGCATGATGTACACAAGTACCCTACCAATTGCAAGTCTGAGCTTCCTTCTGTTTACATCAGAAAATCTTAAGAGGTAGAGAGCTGTTTAAATGCGAGAGATCGCCTTCTTTAAATAAAAGCCTTGACATGGTGCTTTTTGGGGAAAAAGATTGATGGAAAAGACAAAACAAAGTCAAAGACATATAATTTATATTCATCTTCTATTGTGAGGAGGATGCATTATTTGAATGGGTTGTTTAAAACTCTTCATGCAGTTATTTCACAATATGTACTTCACTTCTGCTGGTAGGCAAAGAATATAAGAATTTATATTCACCACTTTTAAAGTATAATTTCACTGGAGTTCAATTTGCTGTAGATTGTCCTGGAATATTATTAAAATGAGGAAATTAGAATTATTTCCTACCATCTACAGTTTGTGTGTAAGCTCTCTCTCTTGATCCTGAATCACAAGCTCACTCCATCCATCCTGGCTCTGTAAGGAGAGACAGCCATTCCTCTTTCCGCTACAGCTGACACTTGAAAATTCTCAGCTATTTTTAGATGATTCTCAATCTCATTTCTGTCCTTTGAAAAGAAAGGAAGAAAAAAAAAATTCCTAGCCTTTAAATTTTTAACTTCCAGTGGGAGTTGCTTTTGCAGAGAAGCCAGCCTGTCAATATAGCCTCATTAACACATTTTAACAGGTTCTGTTATATAAGTTTGCATTATTGTGATGGCTCTTTCATAAGTTTGGAGGGAATTGTTGGAACTCAATTTAAAGAGGAGCCATGCAGGGTTTGAAAGTGTAGCTGCTTGCTTCCAAGTAATAATTTGTGAAAATATGAAGTGGCAGTTGGAAAAGAAGCCTAAATTGGGGATGTACCATGGAATTACAGCTCGTTCTTTCCTCAGAGGTCGTGTTTGGGCATGGCTTCTGTCTTAGGCAGCAGCACAGATTTGGCTGGTGAGGTGGTTCTGGCAAGGCATTTGTCAGTATTGGACTACACCAGAAATCTTTACTGCCCTTTCAAGCCAAATTGTTTTCACCAAATTAATATTCTCTTTCATTTGCCCCCCCAAAAGTTTTAACCTTGAGCAATAAGCCTACTTTGAGGGATTGGTATTTTTTCATGGTTCTGAAATCTCTTTGTGGAGGAACAACATGTTCTAGATACATTTCTTCAGCTGACATCCCTCAGGATCAAAATCTCCCTCTCAACTGCTTGTAAATTTTTTGAGTTTATATTTTCTACAGTAACTTACTGTGGGAATTCTTGGCAAACCATCTAAATAACAATTATATTGCAAGTCTTTATTTCACTGATAGCACTTAATGTTCTTCTTGTTGCACGTCTTAAACTGTTGCCTTCAACTTGACTTGATAAATTTAGAAATCACGTTGCTGTCATAAAATAGCATTACTTATAAAATCTCCAAAATTGGCACTGTCCAGAAGAATTGGCTGAATAAAGTCCACTAGCTTGGTGATGGGATCTTTCCTTCTGCCTGCCTGCTTAACATGTATGAGAACATGCAAACAAAGGAAAAGTAACATCTTGATCATCTGCTCATGAAAGAGCAGTTTGCTTCCTTTTGGTTTTTTTATCCTTCAGCTGAAGTTAACTCAAATCTGCTTGTGTGGATGTTGTCACAGGCTGGAATTCCCAGAGCTCCTGCTGGATACACGATTCCATAAAGCAGAGGTCCTGCCACCGCAATGGGGACAAAGGGGCTGTGCAGAAAAGAGCCCAAAAACATTCAAATCCAGCTGTCTCTGTTTATAAAGACTTAATTTCCTTACAGTGTTACTAATTTTTGGGCCTTGATGGGAAGGCCTTTAAAACAGAGGGGGAAAAGTGGAAAGCAAAACTAACTGATAAACAATACCATTGACATTAACAATTGTTTGTATGTTTGAAGGGACAAAATGGTTGTAGTTTGACTGCATTTAACTGCACAAAAAGCTAAAAAAACACTAAAAACCCTCAACAAACCCACCTCATAAAAAAAAGTAAAGTCTATAATTGAAATAAACCATGCCATGAAACTTTGACACAAACCACAGGAAATGTATGAAAACTTCTTCTGATATTGGATGCTTAATTCTTCAAGTTCATTAGATAAATGAGGCTGTTTGAGTCAGAGATGGGATCTTTTCAGTTTTTAAATGTGCAGCTTTGCTGCTTGACTCAGATGCACATGCATGAGTGATAGAGTAGAAGTTAATTTCTGAAAGTTGTGCTGTTTTCAGAAGACTTCTCTGGGAAGCTTTTTTGTAGGTGTTTCCAGTAGTTCTTGGAACCAAATTCTTGCTTTCTTTAACTTGTGTTTAGTGGACGCATGAAGTGTGTCCTGTAGGTACTGAGTGTCTCTAACCTCTGACCGACTTGGACGAGTGACCAGCAGATAAATCTTCTGGAATTGCTCAGGGCCTGACGGGAGCGGTGCTACAGGCAGGATGTAATGAGGAAATGTTCCTCTATAAGGGCATTATTTGCAAAGAGACCAGGTACAACATCAGCTCCAATTTTCCTTTGTTTAGACAGCATGATGCTTGGGAAGAGCTGTTTCCAGCAGGTCTGAGCTTAGCCTGTGCTTGGAGAAGAAGTGGCCACAGGCTTCCAGGGCGCAGGGATGGAGACTCTGTGGTGTCATACACAGTGACTGTGCACCAGCAGATAACCAGGCTTTGATCCAAGGCTTTTCTGGCTTATCCCGTCTATTTCCAGTTTTAAAAACTTGGCTCTTATTTGGAGCAGGTCCAGAGGAGGCCACTTAGTTGATGAGTGGGATGGAGCACTTCTCCTATGAGGAAATGCTGAGGGAATGGGGAATGTTCAGCCTGAGAAGAGGATGCTGTGGGGTTTGTAGTAAGGCGGCTCCACGCAAGTCCCTGCGGGGGTCCCGGCTGGCTGTGCACACACAGAGCTGAGGGGGAACCCTCTCCCTTCAGGGGTCCCGGCTGGCTGTGCACACACAGCTGAGGGGGAACCCTCTCCCTGCGGGGTCCCGGCTGGCTGTGCACACACACACAGCTGAGGGGAACCCTCTCCCTTCGGGGTCCCGGCTGGCTGTGCACACACAGCTGAGGGGAACCCTCTCCCTTCAGGGGTCCCGGCTGGCTGTGCACACACAGCTGTGGGGAACCCTCTCCCTTCGGGGGTCCCGGCTGGCTGTGCACACACAGCTGAGGGGAACCCTCTCTTTTCGGGGGTCCCAGCTGGCTGTGCACACACAGCTGAGGGGAACCCTCTCCCTTCAGGGGTCCCGGCTGGCTGTGCACACACAGCTGAGGGGAGCCTCTCCTGATCCCCGAGGGCCAGGCGGGGGCTCAGGCNGGACAGGACACCAGGGAGGGGTTGAGGGAGGAGGCAGGATGGGCAGAACCACTGACATAGGGGAGAACTGGGATAAACCAGGGTACAGAACAATTAAGAAAAAGCATATAAAACACAATACAACAGGGGTGGCCTAGTTGTGACTTTCCAGTACCTCAAGGGAGCTAACAAGAAACATGGAGAGAGACTGTTTACAAGGCTCTAGAGGGACAAGACAAGGAGTAATGGCTTCCTTTTGCCAGAGGGTAGGGTTAATTGGGATATTGGGAAGGAATTCTTCCTTGTGAGGATGGGGAGGCCCTGGTACAGGGTGCTCAGAGAAGCTGTGGCTGCCCCTGGATCCCTGGAAGTGTCCAAGGCCAGGCTGGATGAGGCTTGGAGCAACCTGGGACATTGGAAGGTGTCCCTGCCCATGGCAGGGGTGACACTGGATGGTGTAAGGTCCCTTCCAACCCAAGTCATTCCATGATTCCGGGAAGTTGTTTGCATCTGACTCCCTGTTTGGGACTGACCTTGCTAGTAAGATCCATGTTATGAAAGAGATTCTCTCTCATGCACATGTAAGTTACTAATGAGACAATATGAGTAGTGTTGAATGTTTTACTTGCTGCTTGGCAATGTGGCATCATCTAGAAGCAGAGAGTGTTCTTAAAAATACCACGTGAGGATGAGAAAATTTATTATAAGTTCTTTCAGAATTCCAGTAAACTGTTTAAGAGAAACATACACACCCCGTGCCTCACCCGAGATTCTGGAATCCTTAATGATCAGCAACTACATTTTTCTGTTGAGAATGTCAAAGTAACATATACATCTTTGGTTATGAAACATTGCTGCTGCTGGAGATTTCTGTGGATACAGAGATAAACAAAAGGTCTGTTAATCTTCACTGAAGTCACGTTTTCTTACCTGTGTCAGATGCTTTAATTTGATGTTTGATGGTAATTTTCCACAAATAAGTCCAAAAACCTTAAATTACATAAAGCTATTGATTTCATAGAATTGTGGAATGGTTTGGGTCGGAAAAGACCTTGAAGATCATCTGGTTCCGCCTCCCTACTTTGGGCAGAGACACCTTCCAATGTCCCAGGTTGCTCCACGCCCCGTCCAGCCTGGCCTTGGACACTTCCAGGGATCCAGGGGCAGCCACAGCTTCTCTGGGCACCCTGTGCCAGGGCCTGCCCACCCTCCCAGGGAACAATTTCTTCTTAATATCCCCTCTATCCCTGCCCTCTGGCAGTGGGAAGCCATTTCCCCTTCTCCTGTTCCTCCATACTCTCTCTTTCCCCATGTATATGTGTATACATAGCATTTCAGTAACTATGTGCACCCTTAGAATGTTTTTTATGTGAAAATGATCCAAGTTGTTGCTGCAGTCTGTTATTTCTCCAGAATCAGATGCTTGAATCATGTTTAGTCCGCTTGGAAAACGTGTTTAATTCTTGTAGCATGAATGGCTGTGTGTTAATGAACTGGGTGACACTTCTTACTAAAAGTTTTGCTTGGCTTTATTTAATAGGGAGCATCATAGAATTTACCTGTTGGCAGTGGAAGGTGGGAGCTTCAGCACATCAGGAATGCCATTTTTTGAGTGTGAAGGCAGAGGATCCTGACAGGAAGGTGTTGGTTTCTGATCCCTGGTGAAGCACTGGGATGATCCTTTTCCTTTTTTGCTTATCCCTGCTTGGAGATAGGGCCAGTTTGGCCTTGGCTGTTTGCTGATCAGGAGTCAGAAATGATTTTGCATCCATAATGGGGTACTGAAAGTGAATCAGACCATACGGGAGGCATTTTTATCAGGCACAGTGTTTTCTGTGTGTTCTAAAAAACGCGTGCGTGATGTGGCTATATTTAAAATGGAGTACATCTGTTATGCATTTAATTCTTTCCAAGATTTCAGGAGGTGACAGAGTTGGAATTTGTCTTAAAATTCAGATTAAAATTTTGTTTTTCCAAGTTAAGAGATTTGCCTGCTCGGCTTTTACCCTCGCCAGTGCTTCTTTGAAGCAGTGTATTTGCGGAGCACTTAAAGAAACACTATTAGTTATGTGTTTTGGGATTTAGGTTGTGATGGGAGTTGTATGATCCTAATATCAGCCAGAGCCAAGGGTGCAGCCAAGAGGGTCATAAATTACTGTGAGTTGTGCTGCTGCTGTAATGGAGTGGGATTGTGCTGACGGGGCGTTATTTGTCTACCTCTTTTGGAGCAAAGGATTTGTTAATTCTTGTGCTGCTTAGTAAGTGCAGGAGTTGGCCCATGCCCCACCAGTGTTTGGGGCAGCTTTTGAAACAACAAATCCTTCGAATTCAAATGGCACTTGTTGAAGTTTACAGTTTGAATTGTGACACTTGAAAGAGGAGCTCTTTGGTTTTAACAGCAGAATTATCAATTTGTGGAAATAATGTGATTGTGTGTGTTAAATGTCATCTTTGGGATGTTATGGTAACATAACAGCCTGCATGAGGGAAATACATAAATTCAGGAACTGCACCTAATATACACTGAGCATGCCTATAGCTTGCCTATATAAAACAGCTTTAAATGTAGCCTGTGACTCACTGATAAAAGTAAAGCAAGATGTTGCTCCAGAAGTCTTTGCTGCTGTATTTAGGTGGCAACACCTAAACACAACAAACACAAAGAGTTACACTATAAACACAGATTTTTGGGGTCAGAAGAAGGATGGCCTGCAGTATTTGTGAGAGTTTTTATTGCCCTTCCAATGCATATATAAAATTACAACCCTGCTGTAGTGACTTTTGGAGGACAATCTTGTGGAGAGTGAGGCAGTGAAGTGTAGCTGGTGTTAGATGGTCATTGAAAGGGTTCATCCTTGGAACTTTATTTGTGGACTGAGGCACCTCTCAGGCAAGGAGCAGTATTGAACTAATGAAGCCTGTGCTGCTGCCTGGGCTCCTCAGGTGCTGGGGAGCCAGTGGGGCTGAGCCCCAGTGAGGTTTGTGTTCACACAGTGACAGCAGAAAGGCCCCAGTAACCCACTCCATGTGCGCTGTCCTGCTCCACACGGCTGAGGGGCTGTGCATGATCAAGGAAGGAAGGAAGGTGGGGCAGTCTGAATTCATGGCTGGGCCACAATCCAGTAAATCCAGCAAGGATCCCATCCCTGTGCTGGAGCTGGTCATGGCTCTATTAGAACCTTGCAGGACAAAGAAATGGTTCTCATTTTCTGAACTGCTTCTTTTCCTGATGTGACTTTGCCCTGTCTCCTAAATTGAAGGAAATAATGCTTTACTTTCAAGAAAGCCTAAAATAAACATTTTGATTTATATACATTTGGATATATCTATATTAATATATAGCTGAACCATGATAAATGGGGATGAAATTTTACTTTTTAGTATTTACTCTTTCCTTTGTCAGGGGATAAAAATCTCCCACATTGGCCCAGTACAGGTACTGGAAAGATCTATAAGTATAGTATAAGTATTACTTATATAAGTTACTTATATAACTTATATAATTACTATATAAATAAAGTTACTATAAGTAACAAGTAGTATTTGAGTAACTGGTGTGGATTAAAGGTGTGTTATTTGTGCATGGATATTGCAGTAAATGAGAGTGGGTCAGGTGCCTGCTTTGTGTAGAGTCTTTTAATTTTCCTAATCAATAAACTCCTCATCTGTAGCTGTGGAGCCCATTCCTAAAACCCCCTTGTCCAGACATTTGACTGTCTGAGTGTATCATTTTTTGGCTATGCCCATTCAATAACCTGACAGAGGAGGAGGGTCCTCGATCCAACTCCACTTCAAGCTCTTGTTGGGTGTCTCAGGGGCTGTTTCATGGTGTTCCTGCTTGCTCTTGCAAACTTCTAGAAAACCCTGCTTCAGTTTCCTGTTCCATGAAGTGGAATTGTTGCCAATGTGAGAAATTTTTAATGTGTCACCAGACTCATCCTGAAGATGTGGAGGTGAAGCATTACCTTGCTTGAGGTTTCTACCGTACATCCTGCTGTGGGAATCCTAAACCCAGCTTTATATCCCAAGCAATCACACCTGTGTTCACTTCTAAACTGTGCCTGTGGTTCATGAGTGACATAAAGTGCTGGTCTGTGCTGAGGCAGGGACATGAGCTCATTTATTCATAAGAAACTGTGCTAATGTTTTGGTGACAGTGGTTCCCAAAATGCTGTATTTGAGGTTTGTCCAGAAATCCAGGTGCTTGTTACTAGAGCACAGTTAAATAGACTAAATAGTGAATAGTGAGTAGCTAAAATTAGAATTACTGTTCCATGGGACACAGGCTGTCTCACTCTTTTTATTTTCTCATATCACAGTCCCACACATTTTCAGCCTACTGTATTTTTGTTCACACGTTGAAGGGAGAATAAAGGGGAGAATTGTACTTTGTGACTTTGTGGCAGTATGAATCCTTCATAAAATAATTGGAGGTCTTAAAAAGTCAAATCTGCATTTGGATATTAGAATGAAAAGAGGTGGAGGACTGTGGGGATAGCAGGCACTGTCATTCAAAAAATGGGATAAAGGATTGCAGGTTCAGCAGAGCAGCATTTGATTTTTTTTTTTTTTAATAATTTGTTTGTCTGTTTAAAAACAAAGCATTTAATGACTACTCTTTCTTTTGCAGTGTCACACCAGCTCTAGAAGACAGAGTGGTTTTAAGTGACACTTTTTTGGGAGGAAGGAAATGATTCTTTAATGGTCTAAAGTTTTCTGATGCTGCTTTGCATCTGAGGCAATTACTGCTGTTTCCTGAAGCAAAATTTAACTTTTTGTATGTTGGAGATAGAAAGAAAATACTGCAGCAGCAACGGTATATCCAAGATTATTTTTGTTATTTTATGCTCCCCAAAGAAAGTTCCAGAACCTTTAAAACATGGAGGAGCCTCCACCTGTGCCAGATGTGGAAGTGACTGATTCAATAAATATATCCAGCTAATAATTTTGTTTTGGATACAGGGACTACTTAGCACAACTGTTTATGTGAGTACTTCTGTTGTGAACGTGTCTCCATGTGTGGAGAAATGGGGAGTTTTTGAACTATCACTGTACATTGTACAAAAAAGTTTACATGTTTTTAGCTGCTGTTTTATCAGCTAATTCAGAGAGCAAATGTATATAAGCCAGGAAAATCTGAGAGGTCATCACTAAAGTGACAATAACAGCATAGTCAGTAAGTTGTTGAGTTTCTTCATGTTTGAATCTAAAATATACTATTATAAGCTTTAATTGCTTAATTTTAAAATATATTGCCAATTTTGATTTTAATTTTAAAAAATCTACTTAAATAAGATGTTAATTGGTGAAAAAAAATATTTTAGAAGAATCTAAGTGAAAGGAAGATTAACAGCTGATTTTTGGCCCAGTGGGGGATGATTAATTCCCATGGTCTCCTGAGCACTGAGACCATGGTGCTTCTCTGTTTTGTGAGCTCTCCATGAAGGCTGGGTTTTCCTTCTGGATGCTCTTCCATATTCTTGATTGCAGATTTTAGGGGCCACACAGGAGCTGGGTTTTCTCCATGAAGCACAAGCCATGATAACTCATGTGCTCTAAAGAAAGGTCGTATTTGCTGGTAGATCATTCTTCCTCCTCCCAAAAAAAACTGACAGCTGTTTTAAGAAGTTATTTTCAGGCTGGAACATGAAGCTTGGAAGAGAACCAGACTCCTTTATAAACAAACTTTGTAGTCCTTGTCCCCCGCATACAAAGTACTCCATATTTATATTTAAGTTTCATGTAGTTGGTCATATGCTAATTCTCTCATTTATTCTCCTCTTCTTATTTACTTCAGTGCTCTTCAGTATTTGTTTGCCAATAATTCAAGAGCATAAACAAATGGAAGTAGTGGTGGATTTCATGGTGGGAGTGGTAATAGTGTTGCCAGTGCAATTTGCTGATACGAAATAGGAAAGGTGGGATTTGCAGATATTAATATTATTATTGTTTCTAGTCATAGAACTGAAGAGCAAAACTGACCTCTGAGCAATATCTCACATATTTTGATGCAAGTTTCCAAGGTCCACTAGTACTGTGGCAGCTTTTCTCAAAATACTGTGGCTTTTAAAGATAATTTTTAAGTGTTTATTTTCATTGTTCTTTTGCAACTGAAGATAATCCCTGTAGGCATTATGACTGCAAAATATTTTAATGGGATGGAAGCTGTTAAGGGAAAATACTTATTTCTAAATTCTCTTTTGTATTTTTAATTACCCATTAGATTGTATCTTCTGAGAAGTAAATTAGAGAGGAATTTCATAATGGTATTTGGAAAAACTGAAAGGCAGTGGGGAAGTGAAAGTCAAAGGCATGGTGGGTTACAGTATGAGGGAAGAGATTGCAAGAAGTTGAAACCTACAGGAAATAATCTGAAGCACTTTTTGGGGTGTGTTTTGTTTAGTCCTTAAATCTCAGAAGTTGTTTCAATAGTAGAAGAAACATCAATTAAAGAGATGTGAACCAAATGGAAAGAGCCTGTAAGAGCAATTGGGTGGGATGGATGGATGGATGGATGGATGGATGGATGGATGGATGGATGGATGGATGGATGGATGGATGGATGTCTAGAAAAGAGCAAGGAGCTGCAGTTGTGTTAGTCTGGAGGAAAAAGCTCCAGATGGGAGAGATGGCTACGTTCTCCAGTCAAGGAAAGGGTGACCTGTGGCAGGGAAGGAGCTGGAGGTGGAAGCCCTGTGCTTAAACAGCTGCAGGAGCACTGCCTTTGTGCGAACACCAACACCTCCAGCAGGGGTTCAGGAGCTCTGTGGGAACAGCTTTAGGCTGTGTCCTTGGGGCAGGTGGGGCCTGGAGTGGTGAGAAGGTAACTCAGCACCTCCCAGGAGGCTTTGGAGCAGCCATGGATTATAGGGATGGATCACTGCTGTGCCACTGGGAATAACCACACAGTGTTTCAGCAAGAGGGGCATTGCAAGAATTTTAATCCTCTTTCTGAATAATTTAAATAATTTGGCATAGAGCTGTTGCTGATTTACTGAGGTTGTTGTTTTGGGGTTTTTTGTGTGCTGTGAACTGTCTGGCTTGTCCGGGATATGGAATGAAAGAGAATTGCTCCACTGAAAGTAGGTAGAGATGATCTTTGCTGATATCAAAAGCTTCATGGAGCAGCAATGGAGCTCAGCTGGAGCTATGCCTCTCCTCACTACTGGGATGGAGGTGGCCCATCCCAGGGCTGTGTTGCCCGAGGAGCTCAGGGGTGCATGATCCAGGTTTGTCCACACAGTGCAAGCTGCTTGTTGATATCATGGTACCCGTTGCTGGAATCAGCAAGAGCTGTGGAACAGATACATTTTGTATCTGGTGTTGCCCTACCCCTGATGACAGCTGGCTGAGCAGAGCAAGGGGCTTCAGAGGGTTACAGTCTCTTTTTTTCTTATTTTCTATTTTAGCGTTTAATCAGTCTCTGCTTCTCATTACCAAAGTTTTTCCTATTGGTAGAAATCCAACATCCAGTGATACTAATTTTTGTCTCTATATGCGCATGTATAAGTATATAAATAAATCAATTGATTCACTTAGTTCAGAACTGAAAAAAATACATTGCAAAGGAACATTTGGGGGTTGTTTTGCTTTTGATGTGAAAACCTTTGGATGCTGCAGCCTCTTCGAATGCCAGACAGCCAGAACCTGGATGTCTCCATCTTTGGTGCTGGTGCTGCAGGAGCAGCCCATGTCCCTGCAGGTGGATGTGACAGCCCAGGGCAGCGGCGCCTGTGCGGGAGCAAATCTGCCTGTTGTGTCTTCTCTTTCCATGTTTATCCACATTTCCTTGGCCAGCTGAGTCCAATCCCAGTGCACTGAGGCTGGTTTGCAGAGCTGCTGATCCCTGCCCTGTAGGTGCTTTTGTTGTGGGTACACTTGTGTGATAAGTTTTTGTGATTACAAATGTGTTTGTTGTTGGAATTTATTCTGCCCTGCTCTGCAGTTCTTGCATTTCCAAGCCCATTTAACTGGAAGCTTCACTCACACTGTCTAAACTTAAAAAGGCAAACCAGATGTAGCTATCTGGAAAAGTCTTTTTATGAGCTGTTCTTTCTGTATATTTTCCAAAATTATGTTGTGAATGGTCAGATGAAAATGAAACATAGGTGATTTGGGTGAAAATATGAGCCACAGTAGGAAAAGATCCATTTCCTCCTTGTGCAAACAAGAGCACTTGTGTATCGTAAGACATTCTCAAATATTTTCTCTATTTTCATTTTTCCTTATCTACCTGTACAATTATATAGGCTTATCAATAAGCAGGTAAATATCAAAGAATAAGAAAATAAATTTGATTTTTTGATTGAGACAAAGTTGGCAAGTGATGGAAGCAGTGTGTACATGTGTCTGTGAGTGTTCTCTGAGGTTGCTGAGCCCTAATGGTTTGTTGGTAATATTTCAGACTTAAAGCCTCTCTCAGCCATGAGGGCAGCCATCAAATCATTAATTTAATATCGTGTTAGCAGCTCTTCCTTGCAGTTATCTAGAGGGAGACTAAATAAAAATACCTTAAAGCATCCATGTGACTAAGATCAAAATATCCTTAGGGGAGGAGCACTTCAAGGACTGTTTTTAGGTGCCGAAAACTTGAGACTGTCTTCCCTCTCCCTCCCGCGCAGTTTGGGGTTTTGTGCTGCCTTTTATTGGTGGTTTTATTTGCTTCTTGTTTATTTTGTGTTAGGATTTTTTTAAAAATGAATTCTGTTTCTTTTCATAATTGGAAAATTGTTGCCTTGAAGTACTAATTTTTAAGGGTCTCAGCAAGTTTTAGGGAATTGCATTTTTTAGATTAATTTTTATCAGGGTTTTTACGTAAGGATTTCTTTGCATCTATTCTATTAATTTTTATACCTCTTTAATTTCCCTGTTAGATTGCACAGGGCCATGTTTATTACGAAAGGCTGCCACTGTATGTTTGTATCCAGTTTCCTCAATAATTTGTTCTCTCTCCAAGTTTGAAACTTGAATCTTTTATTTGGTTTTGTTAAGTCTGATGTAACAGTGCCAGATCTAATTATTTAAATTTCCCATTATAACCTTCTTACAATTTAAACAGTTTCTACAACACTGAACTTTCACAAGCCCTGAGTTTCTCCAGGCTATGCATTGTCTTTAATTTGCAATTTAAAATTACGGTGGGAGTTGTGTCCCTAACTCATTTTGATCTCTCCATTTACAGGTTGTGGAAACTGAGTTTTAAACTTGGATTGGGGAAGAAAAGCAAAGTATAAATATATTTGACTAATTTGAAGCCCTTGGTATGATACAGCACATTCCCAAGAAACAATGGGGAGAACTGGTGATCTGTTTCTCCAGTCTCCCACTCCTGTGGGATCAATGTAATTGGAATAGAACTGAGATTTACTCTAATAATCTAAATCCCTCCTTCTCACAGAATCATGGAATCTCAGACTGGTTTGGGTTGGAGGGACCTTAAAACTCATCCAGTGCCACCCCCTGCCATGGGCAGGGACACCTTCCACTACCCCAGGCTGCTCTAAGCCCTGTCCAGCCTGACCTTGAACACTTCCAGGGATCCAGGGGCAACCACAGCTTCTCTGTGCAACCTGTGGTGCTTTTCATGGAAAGGAGACGAGTTTTTTAGATTCTCCATTCAGTTTCCAAGCTCAGTTTTTTCAGAATTGCTGGAGTTGCACATTGTTTGCTGGAGGAGTACAGAAGCCCAACCAGGCTGGGGCTCAGGCAGTGGCCAGGATGCGTTTCCCTGCAGGATTTTCCATCACAGGAGGTTTTGTGTTTCCTGACAACCTTTGCAGTTTTCCCATGCCTGTAAAGCTTGTGCAAATGACTGACCAGCAAAGCTCCATCCATACAACTCAGCCTCCAGGCTCAGTATTAATGCCTTTCAGGCTGTATCCCTCCATTCCTGCTGCTCTCTTACACTCTGGTTTTTCCCCTTTCTTTGTTGGTTCTCCCCCTCTCTTCTATTTTATTCAAGTTAAAGTAAGGAACCACATGGGAAAGTGCATTCAGTTTAAGAGGCTGGTTCTTCTCTGCTTGTGCAGTAGTTGTGAATGCTGCTTGGAGTTTGCCTTCATCAGAATGTCAGTTTTGCTTTGTTTTAGAAAAGATCAGAAGTTAGATAAGGATCTTTAAGTAGGGGAGGTAATTATGCTTTGCTGTTTGTAATATGATGCAGACAGTGTTCAGCCCTGATTTCTTGGCCTTCCACTTTCCATGTAGATTAGAACTGTTGAATTTCCAATTACCCTTTGGAAAATTTGTTTTATCTTCCTTATAGAAATGTTTTTCTTCCATGCCTCCAGCGTCTTACTTTTCCCCATTGCCCTTTCCTTCCTTCCAGTCTTTCCTTCCAGGTTTCCACTCTGAGATTAAAGCCACAAAAAAGGGCTGGTTCAGTGTGTGATACAAGTGAAGAGCTGAAGCACAGGGAGTAAGTGGAGGAATGGGAGTAAGAACCCAGGAAGACTGGTTGGGATCCTGCTCAGCAGATCTGCTCCTGGGCAGGTGTTCCTTGTCTATCTGCAGCTCATCTGCTACAGGGCTTTCCCACTTCCTCTGCTCTCTTGCTTTCTTCCTTGCAGTTGTTCCAGCTTAAGTGCCCATCAGTTCAGAATTCCCAAGGAAACGGCCAAAAACTTGATTGGAAACGGTCACAGTCATCCTTTAATTTTATACGGGCCACGACATGGGACATTGTGCAATCTTGGTGTTGGTGAATTGGCGGTGAATTTCCAGGCCATTTGTTCTTCAAAATCCATTTTAGCTGGTTTTAATGGCACAAAAATTTAAATATACAAGTGGAAAAGTGGCAGAGCAGCTGAGCCTGTCTTGGTTCCCTTGCAGGAGAGGAGCCCAAATCCGGTGGGCTAGGAAGTGCCCATAAACGGTTTTCAGTCTGAGTTGTTTGTTTAAACTCTGGGTTTATGGGACCTAAAATAGAGCAGAAGGGAAAGAAAATAGTACAATATCCTATCTGGAGTGTTTCTTCTGCACTTGAAAATAAGTGAGTGCTAGAAGGGAACCATCAGGGTGACTCTGGGAAGAACAGCTGAACCAGGGATGGCAGTGCTGTTGGATGAAGCATGGGGTGCTTGCCCACTGCCTTCCCACCCCAGACCACAGCCACCAACTCTGGGCCATAAAAGGAAACAACTTTTCTTGTCAAAGTACAGCTGTCCAGCCCATTTGCTTTCTGGGAAAAATGTCCAGTAACTGCTGGTACAGCTGTGTGATGTGCAGCTCTATCTAGAAACGTTTACTTACTCTGAACTTACTTGTTGGCTTTTCAGAGTCCATGAGGCAGGGGAGTAACATAATGCTGCCAGCTGATGAATAGGCTCCGTGTAGCAATGGAAAGCCTGGATAGAGTTTAAAGTTCAAAACAGTTTGCTTTTCAAAAAAAGTTGTTTTTTTTTTTTTTAATCAGAACAAATAATGTGAAGTACCTAATTACTTGTAGAAATTGTGCATCTCTGCATGAAATTAATTTTTGCATAAAAAGTAGCAAATATATTTTGCCTCATCATTTAATTTCTTATTTCATAATACTTTTCCTCATTGCTCTGATAGTTTTAAATTTCTATAAGCTCTTTAAATGATGCAAGAAAGTGCTCTACTGGCACAACATGTAAACTAAGTGAGTGGAAAAGTAAATATTTAAGGCTGACATATTGAAGTATAAATAGCGGTTACTGTGTGTAATGTTTCAATTGTAAAACTATTTCTAGGACTCTATTAGTGTGCACCATTGCTTGTTAAAATGGGAATGTTTTCTAAAAGCTGCATTTCTGTTTTGGAAAGTAGATCCCAAAGTGGTCACAAATACGTCTCTGACATGGATCCCTTACGTGTTTGTCACTCAGCCCTGGAGACGGTCTGAGCAGCACAAATTGATGGGCAGTGAAGTTTACCATTCTCTGAGGTTTGTCCATATATTTCAGGCTGGATTTGGTGCTATCCAGTGAAAAAATGAGAATATGGTCAGGTAATGGGAGCTGGCTTTGTCGAATGCCAGTGTTGAGTCATTTGAGGTCCAGGGTTTCCGCCTGGTTCCGGCACGAGCAGCATTCCCTGGGGAGCTGCTTTGGGGGGATGTGTGTGTTGCTCCTCAGAGGTACTGGAATTAACTTATCTCAGACATCTCACTCAACAAGTGGAGTTTGGTTCCTCTTTTCTTTGGAACTTGATCTTTAGCATTTGTATTTTGCAAGAGCAGGGTATTTATCCTACCTTGTCTCTTGGAGTACCTTGTCCCGTGGCATCAGTCAAGGGACTCTCGTGTAGAATTCCCATTCTTGCAGATTTAGGGAAGAGCCCAGTGCTGTTTTAGCTCAGTTCTGTTCAGCAGTGATGAACAACTTTCCTGTCCGTTCTCTGTGTCAGGAGGGCTGGGCACAAAAATCCACATGGGCACAAAAATGCAGCCTTTTAGTGCTGTCACATTGCACAAGAGCTGTAAACCACTCAGAGCTAAAGTTTAGCTCAGGCTGAGCCAACCTGACATTTGAACTTAATGTTTAACGTGTTTTGCTGTAGAAATAATATTATAGGAAGGCATCCCTCAGTTGAGAATTTATTGTGCTAACAGGTATCAGTGCTGGTAACTGAAGGGATCCTAAATCTGCTTATATTTTGTATGGAAAACAGGTTTTTATCAAAAGTTTTCTGGAAGAGAATAATGTGAGTGATCTTCTAAATTTCAGCTTTTCCAGCTCTTAAAATAATGAGTTTGAAATGAAAAAAAATCAGTCTTGGATTGCCCTGTAGGATGTGAACACACTGGAACCTTTCAGAATATTCCTTTTCTGAAGTGTGGTTTGCTTGGGCCAGGTTAATAACTTTGTGACTGGTTCTAAATCTCATTATCATAGCCCCATACACACCCCTGCTGTCTTTGTCAGCTCATGCTTTCTCTTGTTGGTTTTTATTTAATTTATCATTTTTTGTAATTTATGTGAAACATGCTTATACATTTAGTAATAGAGAGTTGCTCTTGCACTCCTGTACTCCTTCTCAGGGTGATACACATTTTTGTTATTACCTCAATATAAATAATTATTTTAGTAAGTTATTAATTTACATATTAATTTCAAATCTAATATATAATTATACAATAGTGTTAATCAAAATCAAGAACATTGTCCCAAGTACTCTAAAAATGAAACAAAAAACTCTTCATCCCTGTGAATTCTGGTTTCAATAAACAAGATAGAGAGATCCAGCCCCCAGCAGAAATGAATCAGGATTCAGGATAGGAATATACCTAAATATTTTTTTTCAGAATGAGGTTTTAGAGAGTACTATTTAATGTCCCATCTTAGATACCTAAAAGTCTAAAATCTTTGTTCAGAATGATCAAATGTGCTGTGCTGATGATGCAATACAGATAACTCAGAGAATGTTTAGCACTTAACAAAAGGTAAATCCTGCCAACTTTCCTCTTAGATTTGTTCTCTCCTCCATTTGATCAGCTGCATTTCTTGCAGCCTACTGCTACTTTTCCATCTCCCTAATTCCATAATTTATTTGCTCTCCCTGACATTCCAGAATCAGCATTTGGGAGCTGTGGAAGGGCAAGGCTGCCCTGCAGCTGCTGTGCAGCAGGGAGATGCCCAGGGATAATCATCCTAAAATTGCAGAATCAGCAAAGGTTGGGTTGGAAGGGACCTCAGAGCTCATCTTGTTCCACCCCTTCCACTATCCCAGGCTGCTCCAAGCCCTGTCCAGCCTGGCCTTGGGCACTGCCAGGGATTCAGGGGCAGCCACAGCTGCTCTGGGCACCCTGTGCCAGGGCCTGCCCACCCTCCCAGGGAACAATTCCTTCCCAATATCCCATCCAGCCCTGCCCTCTGGCAGTGGGAAGCCATTCACATTGTCCTGTGACTCCAGGTCCTTGTCCAAAGTCTCTCCTCTTCCTTGCAGGTTCCCTTCAGGTCCTGGAAGGAGCAGTTACATCACTCAAGAGCCTTCTCTTCTCCAGACTGAACAATTCCAGTTCTCTCAGCCTTTTGCTTCTCTTAGCCCACCACAAGGCTCACCACAAACACTTTTTGCCTTCTCTTTTTTTCTAATGGTGCTTTTTACAATCTCTTCTACAGACTCACTTGCTGTGTTTTAAGCATAGTCACATACTTTAGTCCATGTGGCTATTTGGAAGCAAACTACTCAAATTCATTTAGGTAGTAACTGTAAGCAGCACATTTAAATCCCATTTCACATTTTATCACTGTTTGTAAATCCATCAGTAATTGATTAGAAATATTCTTCAGGTATTCTTGATTTGGTACAGTCAGGTACTTAGGGTGCTTGCTTTAGGCCTATTCCCTTTTTAGTGCTAAAAAAAAATTAGATTTTTTCTCCTCATAGTACTGCCCATCATCCAAGTGTTTCAATGCTGGAGGTGAGAGTTTTCCAGTAGATCCTCCCTAATCTCAGAGCTCAGGAAGGACTAGCTCACTTCCTGAGGTAGGGATTACTGATTTGACTTCTGTAAATCATACATATTTCTGTCTTTAGCAGCATTAGCTCCAATACATTTGTATAATGTATAAAGCTTTAATCCCAACATGTTGTTCAGCTTGTACGTAGTTGATTCTTATCACACAGTGTTATCTTGAGCAAATATTTAATTTCTTTAATCTCCCCAGAAATGCAGAGTGCTAATATATAATGCAGTTGCATTCAGGTTGAATCTTAATTTCTTGTGTGTGTCACTTAACAGATGCTCTGGGGAGTAAAGATTCCTATAATTAGGTTTGACATATGTTTCCATGCGAGGTGAAATAGTTTGCATGCTTCTAGAATAAATATTGACTAGAGCCCAAATTTATAATCCCAGTAAACAATTGGACATGTGCTGGGAGCCCTGCACGCCAAGTGTAAGCTGTGGCTTTGGGAGCATGGACCCTTGTGATTCCAAAATATTGAGTCCTTCCTAATGGCCTTTTTTTGTTGTTGTTTTTGCTCCAAAAAAGGGCAAGATCAAAGTGCAGACTGTTCTTTCCTGCCCTTCTAGATATACAAAACAGCTGCAAAGCACAATCAACTATTGTAGTGATATGTGCCCCAGGTCTATAAATAGATGGAGAGCTGCAGGCTTGAGCTGTGCTGCTGCAGAGGCCAGGGGATTTTTGCTTGGGGTTACTAAACATTCCCTTGCTTGTTTGTGGTTTAGAACCATCATTTATGAGGCTGCTATATTGCAATTGAATTGGAATTCAAAAGCATTTTGCCTTGGAAGCTTTATGTGACTTCACTGTTTGCATTTTCTCCTTTTTTTTTTTTTCTGCCCCAACACACAAGAATTTTGCAGGTTTCTAAAGGAAGCCAATTCAAACACAATAATTAATTTGCTAAAAAAAAAAAAAAAAAGAAAAAGCTGTGATGTATAGCCCTAGTGGGAAGTTTCCAGAGGCACGTATGGAGAGTGAGAATCAGAACCACTTTTCATTAAATCGTGGTCTGGCCTCTCCTCCAGCCTGGAAACATGGAGTGCAACACTTGATAAGAGCTTTGTGTTCTCCTGAGCTGGGAGGTGGGTGGCTGTGTGAGTACACTCTGCCTCCTGTGCAGGAGGGATCAAATCTGCATGGCAGAGCCAGAGCTGGCAGAGCTGTTCCCAGATTTTTTTTTTTTTAATTCAATATGCTGCATATTTTTTATTCATTATGTTAACTCGGAAGAGCTGTTGAGAGTGTGCAAGCTAAGGAGCTGTTAGATGATGAGAGAAAAATTAGTGTATTTGGCAGAAGTGAGGTGTTGGAGATAATTTGGGTTTTGAGTATCCAGGAGGTGGCTGAAGCTGCTGCTGGCAGAGGTGAAGCAGACTTTAAACTGCTCATCTCTTTTCCAAGCTCTGTCTTCCTGGAAAAGCTATTGATTCCCATCGCGTTTCAACAACATTAGCACCTCACAGTATCAGTACTGCTGTCCTGCTTTAAATTTAAATGAGAGGGAAGGATAAAAATAACTCCTTTGGCATTTCACATGGATACTTTTCAGCTGTAACCTTCATGCTTTGAGTCAGGTGAACCAGTTCACCTCTGGAGTCTTTCTCCTTTCAACAACAGGACCTGAAAATTGGATTTCCCACTGTGAATCAGGAGGCCTTGCCCCACACAGGCATCTCCCTCATGGTGCATAAATGCAATCTCAGTATATGTGGTCAGTGTTTTCCAAGGGCATGTGAGGTTACAGTGGAAATTCCTCAGAACAGAGTGTAAATTTCTAATTTCTAACCTACTTGTTGTTTCTGAATAAATAGCTGTAAGAATGCTGAAGGAAAAATGTTGAAAATGTTGCAATCTCAACTGAAAGGAATTCATATTTACCTGAATTCAAAAAATTCACCTAATATGACCTTTCTCTGGGAAAATTAGAGCATGAAATGGAATTTTAAAGTCAAATATGACAAAACTTGGAAAACTTCTATACCTGCCTATGTGTTCTGCTGCATTAGTGACAATGTAAAGCAGACAGGCACACAGCAGACCTTGGAGGCAAATCAGACTTTTGCTGTAGTTTTCTATGTGGCAGCCATTTCATTTCCATTTAGTTTGGTTAAACAGCATAATACAGGCTCTTGAGGGACCTCTGAAGGTGTCTTGTCCAAACTTGGGCTCAGCAGAGGTTTAGAGCTGGGTTTTAGGCATCTCTCCCACTGTAACTTGTCCTCATCATATCCTGTCCTGGTCCTGTGCTCCTCTGTGGGGAGCCTGGCTCTCCTCCTGCCCTGTTGGTTGGTTGTAGCTTTCTCCTCTCAAAGCTCAAAAAAAGCTCTGTCCTTATATACCAAGTGCTCCAGCCCCCTCATCATCATGATGGTCCTCTCTGGTGTCACCCCAATGCACCAGCTCCATCTCTGGGGAGCCCAGAACTGGAGGTGGTTTTCCAAGTGCATTCCATTGGGATGCTCTCAGTGCTGAGGTCTCTCTGAAGAGCAGCCTGGTCTCTTGGTCTGTTGACTGCTCCCAGCTTGTCATTGTATCCTGTCTCCTCCAGTTTGGTATTGGCTGTGAACTCAGTGGTGACATAAAGTTGTCATCTTCCTCAGACTGAGATCTGCAAACTCAGGAGCTCTCACTCTGTGTGGCAAGGAGCCAGAACAGTCCTGTGTGCAGTACTTGGTGACAAAAACTCCATTTGAGAGACCCCAGTTTTTCACCTCATCAGCTTCAAGCAAACAGACCTTTGTAAAGCACAGCAGAACGAGGAGGGGGAAGTGCCAAACCTTACTCTCAGATCTTGCTTTCAGGCTCAGACAGCCACAAGGAGAGAGATCTGTTTCTCCACGAGCATTGAGGCTCATCTATGCAGAGGTAAACACAGTGGGAGAGGCAGAGAGAGAAAATCAGCCTCCTTCCTGCAGGTTGCACTGAGGATTTTAGCTGCTTTGGGAGGACTTGTGCTCTTCCTTAGCATAGATTTTGGTTTATCCCCTCTTTTTCAGGAAAAACATTTCAAAATGTAATTACAAGTGGATTCCGTCTCTTCTCATTGGAGTGAAACAGAGGGAATAAAAACATGGAGATACAGAGGTGCACAGATGATCAATCTGATCACGAACAGAAGCAGAGGGAGGGAGGGAAAGGAGCATCTTTTATTTTCATTTCCAGCCAGGGGGTTCCTGTGGGAGTTCCAGCTGCAGGCACAGCAGGGATGTGTGTTCCTCAGCTGGGCACATCCCTGGGTGCACGAGGAGATACCGGCCATCGAGAGGGTCCAGAAGCAACACAGATTTCACACCAAAATAGCAGGTTCAGGCTTCAGTGAGCACAGCTACATTTTATTTTTAATTATCTTTTTTACCCCCAGGCTTCTGTGCTTGCTGGTTTGCCTGGGAGAGAAAGTGCAGCTTCCCTGGACGTGTGCACAATCCAGGTCTAGTGGAAAAGACAAATGCTTTGCTTGTGCTGTGGTGCTAATGGGAGAGCAGACTTCAAATAATCAGTTTTCCTCTAAAGTAAACAACTTCTGTGCTTCTGACAGAAAAGATGAAAAGCACACCTCCTTTTAAAACCAGACCTTGCTCCTTAACACTGTGGCAGCTTTATAAATAAAAAAAAGAAAATTAAAACTACTGTATAGGCTTGGTATGAGAAATTCTTTCTAGGAAATAGTGTATGAATTCCATATTCTGTGTATTCCCTGTATTTTGCAAAGAGGACACCCGTAGCTGTTGTGTAGTCCCTTGGGTAGATGGCTGTGACTTAGTGGAGCCCTCCAGTAACTACTACAAAAGTATTTCCTTTTTCACTTTTAAGTTCATACAGTTCCATTCCGGTTTCCTAAGCAAAGTCTTGCATTAAATTCCAGTGGCATGTATCAATGAGAAATTGAAATGTCCTTTCTTGGACGAGGAAGCTAACTGGAAAAAAAGGCACTGAATTACAGGTTTAGCACAAGAAAATTTGGTGTAGGTTGGGTTTTGTGCTCTGTAGGAAGATAATGCTCTTCATTTTGAAGCTTCATTTTCCTAAAAACCATGAATGGAGGTTTCCAGCCTAGGGAAGTGTCCCAAGCAGAACAAACCCCATTGTATTAGCAATGTGTATTTCCATGTTTCTGTGTATCATAATATACTTATCTGATTTTCTTGGTGTTTCTGAGATACTCTATGATGATGCTTTTTAAGGGGGAAAAATCTCTTGCTTATGCTACCTGCAGCACTAACACGTCTTCCTTTGTAGTAAAAACTATTTTTACAACATATTTCTTCACTTATTTAAAAGTGTTAAAATTAAACAAGTTTGTTAATCAGGTTTTTTAGACTTAATCATTTGGGAGGGTATATTTTATTTTGACATCAAATTAATCTATAATTTATCTGTTGGTGGTTAAGGAAGGAGAGTGTGCAGGAGCAACAGAACAAGTGAAATGAAGTCAGAAATCCACTCAGGAGGGCAAAATGTCCATAAAGAGCAGAGATCTTACTGTGCACAAAAGTGATGTGAAAACTTAGGCTGGATTTTGGTGTTGGTGCCAATTAATAGATGTACTGACCAAGCTGTGAGCTCACCTGTAAATCATACACTCAGGTATCACAGAATGGGTTTAAACAATGTCTTTAATTTCAGTTTCCTTGAGGGAAGACATTGCAAATCAAGTGGTGATTTTGGCACTGTAATTTTTTTTCTGCTTTTTTGCTTTGTGCCTCTGAGGTGTGCAGCTGCCTTGCTGTACTCTAGATAAGCTGTTGCTTCTAAACCAGCAAGAGCTCATACTGGTTATCTCAGGGTCATGCTGAAAAATGTCAAAAGTTGGTTATAAAATCCTCCCTTCACATAAAATAGTTTACACAAGTGTGAGGGTGACAAAAAGCGTATTCTGTTTCTCATTCAAACAAATTGTCTCAAATACTTTTGAAAAAAAATAATTGCTTGTTATCAGATTGAAAAACCCACACTTTTTAAGATGAGTAAGCTAAAACCACTGTGACTCATCGTGTTTCTGAGAAACCTTGATCCCTAACCTCAGAGAAAGAGTAATCCCACAAAACACTTCATTCTTCATTGAGGAATTTTGTTTTTGAATGCTTAAATCTTCAAATAAGCCATGAGAGACTTCATTAGGCAAGTGATTCTTGTGGAAGTACAAAGGAATTGGGCTATGGAGTTGTCTCTTCCAATTTTAACAGAGTTGTGGCAGCAAATAGCATCAGAGAGGCAAATACAGAGGTTAGGGAAATATTTAGCCTTTGTTGGACTTCTTTCAGTTTTTCTAAGTACATTCAAGAGTTGGGTTGTTTTTTTTTTTTTTACTTTGATGGGGAAGGGGATATTTTCTTTGTTTCTGTGCTTTCACTTGAGCTTCATTCTTGAGGTTGTTGTTTAAAGCTTTCTCTTTTTTTTTTTTTTACTAAAGGCAGTAAATAAATAGGTGGTTTTTACAATAATCTTCTGGGGACCCGTAATCTTTACCTTCCCCAGTGTCTTCTATACCTCAAAGTGATTAAGAATAACTCCACATCTAAATGAGAAGGGATGTCAGTTACAGAGGGGCAGCACAAAGCCCCGAAAATCAAACTGGGGGGACTGATCCCTAATTTCCATGGATCCCATAAATCCTGTTTATAGCCCTTGCAGGGCTGCTCTCTTGCTGAGTGCTCTAACCCCCTTTGCAGAGACTGGAGGGAGAGACCAGACCTCTGTGGTGATCTCATGGTTTAATTCTCAGCTTGAACTTCCAGGTGGAGGATGATGCAGAAATTTGCTTAGACCAAAGTAAGTTTGCATACCAGAAACTTTCTGTCAATAAACCTGCTATCATTCAACCATAGAGAAAGCTTTCCTAAGAATAACTTTTTACCCATTTCTTTCCAAGATGTGAAGTATTTGGCATATCACGAAACTACTGTCACTTATGTGAGTTTATCAACAGATTACGCAGGGTGCTTCTCTATCTGGCATGCGAGCACAACAGAAACATTATTTATGTTGTATTTGTGGAGATAGGAGATGGCTCTTCCTAAGGGCTGGGAGATGGCTGAGTCAGTTCTCCAGTGAGATTAACTGGAGGAGATAGCGGGGTGCTGTCTTTGGGTTTGGTTTTTGAGAGGAGATGAGTTTCCACAGTGAACTATCTATTTATACCAGCTCAGAGCCCACTGATTTTTCACCCCCGTTGTTTTTGCATTCCAGACACATTCCTGCACTCCCCAGTAATAACTTTTAGCCCGAGGGTTTGAAATGTAATCAGCTAGTTATTAGCACAAAGTCTGAGAATGTTTTTGCAAAGGATGAAAAAATCAAATGTGGGCCATGAGCTGATGGAGGAGCTGGTTGTTGGGGGCTTGCTCTGGTATGAAGTAGGCTGCCAGGACTGGTCCAAGTGCAGGGAATAATAATAGGTGATTTATGGAATATTCAAACCTTGGAGAAACAGAAATGCTGATTTTACCCATGTCTGGTTTTTGTCACTTGAAGGACTTTTACTTGTTTGTCTGGTGGTGCTGGTATCTCCTTTGCTCTTAAAAATAGGTTTGATTATCAGCACTGGGCAAAGATTTACTGCTGGGAGTATGGAGGTGGACTCTTTTCAAAAGAGCAGATAGAACATTTCAATGGATGTGTATTTAGAGAATGTTTCTTTAACTGCATGTTATTTAATGCCATTCCCACTGGATAGATTTAGTGACATGATGTAATGGTGATCAAGCAAATCTGTTGGGTAGCAAGTGACAAATCTCCATATCTGTTTCATTGGGTGTTCCTGTGGGTACATGAAAGAATTCCTTACCCATGTTATGTACTTTATGGGCATGAATCATGTTATAATCCATCACATTATGTTATTTGGTGAAGTACGTGCTGCTACAGGGATCCAGCATTTGAAGTGAGTACACAGGACCACGGGTTTATCTGTGGCCACCACACATGGTTTAAGGCTTGGCACGAGATATCTGTGTAAGCTCTGATGACCCCTGACCCAGGTGTTTGGCTCCTCTGTGCTGGGAGCTTTGAGGGATGGGCTGAAACCCCTCAGTAGCTACTTGTGTGACATTTCTGTCCTTGCAGTTTTGGGGAGTGTCATCACCCTTTTTGCCCATCATGTTGTTTTCCAGAAATAAGAGATGCAGTAAACTCCATTGGACAGTGATCCAGTGGGAGAGAGCAGTAAAAGATGTCCTAGAAGATCAAGGCCAGGTTGGAACTGGTCTAGTGAAGATGTCCCTGCTCATGGCAGAAGGATATTGAAACTAGATGGTTTTTAAGGTGCCTTCCTGCCCAAACCATTCCACAATTCTGTGATTTTTGTGTTGTGGTGCTTTCTTGACTCCTCAGAGTTTGGGTGCTCTGGCATGCTTAGAGGCCAGAGCCTGAGGAACACAAGATGGAAACCACTGGAGGTTGAATCAGCTGTTGGATGAGACTGTTCCAGTAAAGAGCTGGCCGTGTCTTTCCCATCACACTGCCAATCCAAGAGCCACGGTGTCCTTTTCACCGGGCGACAGGGCTGTCCTGCAGCCAGCTATCACAGCAGTCCCATGGCTTTGAGGGCCTGCTCCATGTGTAGCAACACATGATCCATCTCCAGGATGGGTTTAGTCCCATCTGGGTGAGAGGGGATCCATGCTGGGATCCATGCTGTGGATCCACCCTGGCGTCTGAAACCACGGCTGCCGTGCAAAGAGGAGGGGATGGTTCAAATATGGCCTGTCAGGACTGGAGGTTGCTTCAGTGTTGTACACTGAGGAAATGGAAGGAATTTCAGAAACGTTTTGACTGCGTAAATAAACATAGTTCTGGCAATACTTCCTTTTTAACCTTGTTTTTGGACTTTCAAATGGTTTTTGTTTTGGGGAATGATTATTTGTTTATAATTTTACCTAAGGAGAGGAATAAACTGAAAAGCTGATCCTCTGCTTGGGAGAGACACAACACTCCGTAGCTGCTCTGAAAAGAGCAGTGGTTCTGAAATTATTCTTATTTTGAGCTAGAAACACTGCAAATACTCAGTGGCTGAAGCTTGCCAGTTAAAATACAGCTCTATAGTGATACATACTTAGGTGGTGGCTGCTCTTGGGAGTTTCTTCACCACCTCACTGGTGTTTATACCACTGTGAGATATTGTTATTCTGAAGTGCCTCCTGCAGCAGTTTTATTTGCATTAACTTTATTTTTCAGTACTGAATTAGTAACCATTTAAAACTGTCAACCACATGTAAACGGTGCGTAAGTTATGAATAACAATTTACCTGGAATTACAACTGCCTGTTTGGATTGCACAAGGCTCGGCTCTGGGAGAGTTGTGAAATGACTGAATTCACTACTGCAACATTATTTCTGTTTGTCTGGCTTCTTGCAGCCAATTTGAATAAATACCCTGGTGCTCACATGATTCCTGCAGCCAGCAGTCCTTGGGGGGGCATTGCTGGCTTCCCAAGTGTTGGAATATGCGTGCTCGACTCCAGCCCTTGTGATGAGCAACACTTTTTTGCAGACTCTGTCAAAACTGTGCTTGCTCACTGTGTAACTTGTCAGTTCTGACCAAAGATATTGGATAGGGGAAGAAGTACCATTATTAACTGATCTAATAATAAAATGTATTGAACAAGGATTTTGTATAAACATTAACTCTACAAACTGTGCTGGTAGGCTCTACAGCAGGTGGAAAAATGATTGTAGAATTGTGGAATGGTTTGGGTTGGAGGGACCTTAAAGCTCATCATGTTCCCCAAATATGCCATGGGCAGGGACACCTGCCACTATCCCAGGTTGTTCCAAGCCCTGTCCAGCCTGGCCTTGGACGCTTCCAGGGATCCAGGGGCAGCCACAACCAGGGCCTCCCTACCCTCACAGGGAACAGTTGTTCTCAGTAACCCATCTAACCCTGCCCTCTGCCAGTGGGAAGCCATTCCCCCTTGTCCTGTCCCTCCAGGCCCTTGTCCAAAGTCTCTCTCATCTTCCTTGCAGATTCCCTTCAGGTCCTGGAAGGCCACAATTAGGTCACCCCAAAGGTTCTCTTCTCCAAGCAGAACAATCCCAATTCCCCCAGGCTTTCCTCAAAGCAGAGTTGTTCCATCCCTGTGATCACTTTGGTGACCTCCTCAGGACTCACTCCCCACAGATCCATGTCCTTCCTGTGCTGGGGACCCTGGATGACCTTTTTCTTTACTGGGAACACTGATATGCAGACATATACAACTTTTAAAAAACCCTATATTTTTTATGCAGGAATTATCTAAGATATGCAGATTTACTTTGTTTAGTTTGATCCCTTAAGGGCAAATCTTTCATATTCTCTGAGTATGTTTTAAGGCTAATCAAGCTAATGAATTGTTGTGCACAATAACAACATGGAAGGTACTTGTGTTCCCCATGCAGAGCCACCAGCTTTGCACATGGATTTTAGCTGATTTGGGTTTTACTTCCCTGTGAGTCCCTGGAGCACGAGGGCACTGCCAGCCTGTGGGATTGCCCTGGTCCCTATAAAACGCTGATTAAGCGTGTCACATCCAGCTACCTGCATTATGCAAGAGGGAAAGAATTTGCCTGATCGTAGTCCTGTCAACACAAAGAGATTGCAGCAGTTTAACAAAACAGGCTTCTACAGTCTTGTTTAAATTGAATCTGGATTCTATTAAAAAGTGTTAGTCCAGAGAGCCACAATAGCTCACTCAGTTACCATGGACCGAGCAGGCTCCAGTTGCATCAGACTATTGTTTTTTATTGGAGTCCTCTCTTCCATCCTGCACGTTTGTTATTCATTAATTCTAAAATATCAATCAAAAAGATAGGTGGCATCCTCTGGTCCCAAGTGGAATTTTCCTGGGTGGGATTTCTAATAAGCTTCCAACTGCTTTCACTGTGGCCTCGCCTTTTTAGTTTAAAATGAATAATTTTCCATTCGTGAGAGCCTGAAGCTAAGAAAATTTGCACCTAGAGCCTCTCTTTGACTTCTTTTTAATTCTGCCTGTGTGTAGCAGAGGCTGGTGCAGCCGTCCATACTTCCTGAGATATGCCAGCTACTGTGTGGGAAGAAAATGTAATATATATGATGTCTTTCTGGGATGTTTGTGGCTTTGTATAATTTTCCTGTCTAGAGCAGTGGAATTTTTTGTTGAGAAATCCTTATCTGTCCATAGATCTCTGGTTTATAATGCTGCTGTTTAAATAGACTGTTTGAAGTCCTTGCCTTGGAGATATCTCCTGCACCGTGTTCAGATTGCTTGTTTCCCTCCCACAGTAGCTTTAAGTTGGAAACGCTTTTTTGTTTATAATAAAAGGAAGTTTTGGAAGTGTATTCTACATATCCCAAAGGATCCCTGCACTCTTTGGGCGATGTGGAATGTCAGAACTTCCCACGTGTACAAATTCACCAGGGAAACTCAGACAGATCCTGCCCAAAAGCTTGGATTGAAGGGGCCATACAGGGAGCTGTTCCCAAAGGCTTCCTCTGTCATCCTGCTGGCTTCCATGCTGTTGCCATGCAGCAGGAATTTCAGGTGTGGACAGGGATTTGTGTAATGGATTTGTGTTATGGAAGAGCTCTAGGGGCTGATCTGTGCCCTGTGTTTGACATTGTGGAGCTGTTGGGGTTGGTTATGGCCTTGGCTGTCTGGTTTTGGGCTCTGAGGTACCTTCCTGTCAATGATGAGGGGGGAGAAAAAACTCCAAACGCATATTTGCATCCTGAACAAGAAACTGGAAAAAAAAATACTCTCTGTAATATCTTCAGAAGACTTTACAGTGTTGTGACCTTATAATTTTCCTTGAAGCATAGAGTACTGAGCCTGTCAAAACAGTCATGTTGTGTGTCTAAAGTGTATTTACATCTGCTTTACATCACTACAGCCACACCCACAGGATGAACCTCTCCATCCCACAGCTCCCAGTTTGCAGTGGGTGCAGCAGGGAGCTGGGCAGTGCTGGAGAGTGGCTGCACTGGGGCTGAGGCTCTCGGTCTCCATCCCTGCTGTTCCAGCTGTTCTGCTCTTCCACCTCTGCACTGGCTGGACATTCCCAGTCCAGCAGTGAAGTAAATTATGAATTCTAAATGGGCTGTATCTTTATTAGATTCAGTTTCTAATTCATTATTATTTCTATTTCCAGAAAAGGTATTCTTTGGGAGGAATATAATAATTTTTGAAGTGTTTGGAACCCCCTGCAAGTGCCATGCCCTCACATGCTTGGGTGACTCGTGCTTTGGCCACCTGCATTGTTCAAACATTTCAGTTTCTCTTAGCATGCTTATTCCTTTCCAGGTGTTAAAATTAACACAGAGAGCAAAGGGATTGTCAATAAATGTGAAAAATAATGTCGATAAAATAATAGCAGATGCCTTTTCAGGCGTGGGATTGCATCATGGAATTTGTTTTCATGACCCAGACTGCAGGAGAGTTTACAGGATGGCTGAGCAGTGTCAGTGAAAGCCAGACAGCATTTTTACCAGTTAATCCCCAATATCCTAGAGCTGGAATTAGGGCCTCTTTTTTGCTTTAAATGTAGGAACATCATATATCTGCTAGGTTTTGTGAGGAACCCTTAGGACAGAATCTCCTCTCTGCAGCATGTTAGTAAATTTGCTGGACTTCAAGCTTCCCTTGAGGAGCACGCTGTTGCCCCTGGCAAGACTGCAAAATCCCAAGCTTACCTTTCCTTAAACCTACTTTTCTCTGCTATTAAGGTGACAAGCTGTGAGCTGTACTGAGGTGAAAAAAATGAGTTAAAAACCCAGAGTCGTTGCAGAGAATGGGCCCACCTGCTGTTCACTCTCAGGCTGTGGTCAGAGGCCCTTGGGCACCAGTAGAGCTGGTGAAGCTGAAGATAAATAAGGACAGTTGTAAAGCCCAGTGTAGGGATCAGCTTCTCTTCAGCCTGTCTTTCATCTGCCAGGAGAGTTTTTAATTTTTTTTTTTTTTCCCTGAGGCAGCAGTGGCAGCTGGACCAGTGTGTTTGAGCTGCATGTCTGTGCTGGGTTTGCCCAGGCCTTTTTCTGCTGTGTTTTTCCTTTGGCTGGGTTATTTTATCTCTCCCAGGTGAGAAGAAGATAAAAGAGACTGAAGAAAAATGGACTACCAGCCTCCAACTTCCCTTGTGCAACTTAGCTATAAATGTAAATTGTGGGTTTGGATCCAGGGTTCCCCACTTACAACTGGCAGATGTTAAATACCAAAATTACACATGTGTTGTTGATCAGCATTTTCCAAACCCACTGTTGTCTGTTAGATGATCAAAAGATCAAAAATAAGTATTTTGCTAAACAAAGGAGGCATAAGGAAAACAGCAGTTTACCATAATACAGAAGATGCCTCTGGTTTCTCTGGCTCTTTGCAGCTCTTCCTTGGAGATTATGGGGATAGGTTTGGGGGTTTGGCTTTTTTGAGCTTCTTTTGTCTTTCCAGTCTATAAAGTTCTGTTTCTTATTACCATTGTTTCTGCTTTCCAGAGACCTAAGATAGCAAGTTGGCTCAGAAATTCTCTTTCTCATTTTAGCCACAGGAAATGTTGTTCCATATATTCAAAGTGCTTTACCAGGTAGGCTTGTTTGGAATCCTGGTGTTTTGGGTTACATACCTTTGTTTGCACTGAGCTGGAAGTGGTTCCTGTGGGTTAGAGGATGGGACTTGCTTCATTGCTTTGCAGGTTGGGGGAAATAAATTCCATTTTTTATAGAGTCACCCAGTGCCCTTTTGTGCAGTCCTGCAGTGTGAGCAGCACAAAGCCTGTTCTTTAAAAGACAGTGGTGTGATTCTGGCTTCCAGCTTTATCACTGAAATATCTGGAGATAAAAAGCTGGAATTCATTTAGGGGTATTTTTAGGGCTTTAAAATAGAAAAAAAAAAAAACCCTAATGAATTTTTTTCAGGTCGTTCTGCACAGTGTTCATCAGAGCAGTCAGATGCATTGTGTTTACCTTTACTGGTGCTTCCCTAACTGTTTTTCAAGAATGGATGTGATGATGTGGGGGGTCTTTAGAGTTTGTTTGATCTTGAAGTGTTCAGTGAACTGCTGTGTGTGATGTTACACACACCCCATTGTGCAGGAGGAGTAGAAATTGGTAAGCATTTTATGGGGTTATAAGAATTAACATAAAAGTCTTCATTAAGTGTGTGTGTGTGGGGGGGGAATAGATTTGTAGAAACTTTTTAAATCTTGACAGAAGGCTCAAATAGTATGCCTTTGTATGTAAACTTTGAGATAAGAAATGTTGACTGAGAAATGCTATAGAATAAGATAGACGTTGTTGGGAGAAATAGAACTAGAAACAAGTTTCAAAAAATAGCCGTATTAAAAATTAAATACTTTAGCAAAATAGAATTGTTAAAGATGCATATTCAAAAAATAGCTTTATAAAAAAACCTAAATACTTCAACGAAATAAAACTATATCTAAAGATGCATTGTAATAAGACCTACAAGAGGTAATTTTAGATTATTGGCTTTAAGGCATTTACAGTATAGGGTAGCAAAAGCTGATAAGCCAAGAAACACTTATAGTATATTGTAATTAAGAAATAGTTAACTTCTAATTGCAATAGCATGAATGATAATATCTGTATTGTCTCACCTTCTCATGAGACTAAAAGTAGAATAAAAATTTTTAAAACGTCGCTCAGTCCATCTCTGGTTCAGAAAAGAACTTTATGCAGCTCGTGTGAAGAAGTCGCTGGCTTTGGCTGGCAGGGCCCAGGTTGCTGTCAGCATGAGGAGGACGAGAGGAGGGGACTGTGCAGGGCAAGGGCTCCCGGGGGCTCTGCCAGGAGCCGCTCGCTGCCCGGCTGGCCCTGCAGCCCAACCACACTGCTGGCTCTGAGCATCAGCACAGGTGGGAGGGAGCAGGGTGGGCTCTGGGGCTGCCCCTTGGGCCTGCAAGAAAGATGAGAGAGGAGGGATTCACAGAATCACACAGTCAGCCTGGAGTAACCCTCCGAGGTCCAGTCTGTGAGCAGTCCCCTGGTCAGGCACACACTGAGTGCCATGTCCACACATTCCTTGAAATACCTGGGGGTGATGACTCCACCACCTCCCTGGGCAGCCCCTTCCAATGCCTGACAACCCTTTCTCTGAAAAAAATTCCCTAATTCCCAGACTAAGCCTTGAGCAGTGACAAGACAGCAGGTTTTTTGTTGTGGTGTAAAATCCCAGTTCCCAGTTCAGTAGATGAGAGTGTTGTGCAGGGAGGAAGGAAGTTTGTGTGAACTCCCTGGCTCTAATAAAGTGGGAACACAGTCCCCATAAATACAGATTTGGCAACTGTTGAACTTTAAGAATGAGGGAGAATATTTGCTACTGAAAATCATCTTTAGATTCAGCAGCAGCTTGGACCCAAAGGATACTAAAGCTCCTGACTGGTGGTATGGGCTGTATTATTTCTTGCATGGACATAAAGTTAGTGTCTGAAAAATCATTTGAGCTTTGACAAGGGAAGAAAAACCCAACCAGCACAGAAAAGTGAGATGTCAAAAAAGACTGCAATTGTAAGTAAATACATTGGTGGGATTTTTTAAGTTATTATTTGCCAGTTATGTTACATTCCAGAAATCACAGTTAATAATTTATTTTACAGAGCAAGTCAGTCTAATGAAACTGTGTAGCAGCACCTTTTATTGTGTGAGGAGACCTCATCATAGGTCTGTATTTCCTTTCCCTAGAGTGGCAATGCCTGAATATCAGCATTTTCATTCCCAGATTTTTGGTAAAGTGCAAAGGTGTCTTTAAAGGGCATAGAGGAAACCTTTTACTGTCATTCTAAAAAGAGAAAGCAAAAAGCTGATGGATTGCAGAGAAGCACAACCCAGAAATGAGTAACTGAGTTACCCACCAGTTCAGAAAGGAGCTCAGACCTGAGATATGATTAAATGGTTAAAGCACAGAGACTGCAAGGGAAATGTTGGAAAGTTAAACAGTGAAAGAGCAGCATTAATATAAAACTATTTGGTCAAAGGGGTTGTAATCAATACAATTGGGATTTTATTACATCAATATAAGGAATATTGCTGTCTCCCAGCACAGAGGCCTGTGGACTGGCAAGCATTTATTCAGAAAAGGATGCTCACCTGTTAAACTGCCCACACTGCAACTAAAAAGGTGAAGTGATCCATGGAGGGAGGAACAGGGACATATGAGAAAAGTGGCATTATATTTTGATTAAATGAATCCATTAGGCTGTGACTGAAATGTTGCCATTGTTTGTTGGTGTCTCTTCAAATTAGTGCTGAAAAGGGTTTCAAAAGAATTTGGATTTCCTTACAGACATGAGAAGTATAAAAATATTTGCTATAGAAATAAATTCTCATGTGTGCTATCAACAGAGGGGTAAAAAATTTCAGTTCCAAGCAAGTGAAGCATCAAAAATTGAAACTTGAATATTTTGTCCAGGAATTTCTTGTCAGTATGTGTGTTAATCCTTCATTTCCTGTAGGAGAAGACATCCTATCCTAAAGAGATGCATGGAGGGATGTCCTCTCCTAATGTAAAAATCAGATTAGATTGGAGTAACAGCAATATCTGACCTGAACTCAGGAGGATAAATGAGCTGAAAGGAAGGAATAAATGTCTGAATTAAGGACTTGAAGGATCTTTCCTCTCCCTTTCCCTGTTCCTTCCTGGGGTGCTTTACCTCTGCAGCCTCTGCTGGGGATGGGGATTCACTCCAAGGCTTCTCTGGGTGTCCCTGGGGATGGCAGGAGGGAGCTGCAGCCTCTCCCTGTGCTCCTGAATTCCCCTTTGCTCACAGCCACCGGCTTTTCTCACGCCACCACAACCTGGGGGAAGCCTGGGATGTTTATACACAGCCTTATTTATAATAACTCCTGTTTATTTTTGTGCATACGGAAAAGAATTTGTGTGTGAGCACATGCATATGATTTTTTGTTGTTATTAGGAGTGGTTTTTAGTGGTTGGGGTGGGTTTTCTGTTTTTATAAGCTCAGAGAAATGCCAGGGATCAAAGAAAAGGCAATCTGAAGGAAGGAGCCAAGTACAGAGACTCACTAATGCTTCTAAAATTCCACAGTAGTAGGACTAAGAAACCCACAGTCGTTCTATGAAGATCTCATCTGTTATTATTTTGTCAAAAGTACACTTTACAAACACTGCCATGTCAATATCCAGAGTAGATTACTTCAAGCAATGAGTGTTTTGGCTCAGTGTGCAGGAGCTGTTATTCTTTATAATGCTTACAGGATCTCAGACCTTGAAGAGCAGTGAAAGGAATGGTTTGTGTTCCTCAGAGAAACACGAGAGAGCTCGTTTTTTCCCAGGGCAGAAAATATTGCTGTGTTAAGTTGGTTTATTGGGGTTGTTGTAGCCTGTTCCCTGTCTTTGCTTCCAAGAACCACCTCTGGAAAAAGCAGAATTGCAGGTTAAAGCCTGCCAGAGGACAGATTTGCTATCAGGCACTTTGAGGCTGTGCTTCAGCATTTATTTTGGATAAATTTCGGGGAAGGAAGTGAGTACAAGATTGATCTTGGCCTTTATAAATAGCACAACAAGCACCTCATATCATTTTCTGCCTTGCCATGTCTTGAGTTACTTCGTTGCGCAGCAACACAGACCAAAAATTGCATTTTCACATAAAATAGCAGCTCCTCTATTTATTCATTCCTTATTGTCATGTTACTTAATTGATTTAAACGGGCTGGTGTGGATGTTTTTCACTCCCTACACTGCTTGTGTGGAAAATTACAGTGTTGGTTGTACTAATTCTCTGGAAATGTCAAAGGAAGAAGAACAATCTTCTCAAATTATGCATTTCAGTTACACCAGTACAGTTCCACTCAATTAATGACCCTTTTTAGACCAAAATATTTCACACTCAGCCTAGGAGGTGCTTTGTGAAGTGTCACAAAGTTCCAAGGAATACTGAAGCAAATAGATTTTTCCCATCATAAGGATTTAATAACAAAGTATTAGCTAGGCCACGTTAGTAAAGTTTTGTAAAGATGAAAGATTTTTACACCTCTTTGTTTTCCAAAACTTGACAAAAATAACCTTTTTCTCCTTCTACCTCTCCTGTTGGCTCCATACAAAACATGTGCAGGATATTGGTTTTTCTGTGTCCCAATTCAAATTACCCCTTTTGAGTAATGCTCCTCATGCAGGGCTGTGGTGGGGCTGGGGAGCACAAGGAGGGAATAAAGAGATTTTTAGAGTCCTTGGTGCCAACAACCAAGCATTTAGCCACCTTTAAAGCTGTCGGGACAGAGTGGCTGCTGTTGATGTGCTGTGGGCTGGTGGGTTTGCCAGGGATGGAGAGGACAAGGTGGGGAGTGGAGTCAAGGAGCTGATGTTTCAGGCTGGGGCAAGTCTGGGTTCTGCTTTCCCAAATCCATTTGAAATGTTTGGTGTGTTGTAGCCTTTCCCCCTTTTCCTCGGTGTGGAGATAATTTTACTGCATGCAACAAGATTGACAAAATAGTTTTGCTGCATGGCACAGTAAGACATAAAAAGTGCCTTTTCAAAAGTACAATAAACAAAGAAAAGATGTTTGTTTAGGGAAAAAATTGGAGGAATAATAGGAGTAGAGAAATTGCTCCTGTTGCTTTAAGGTAGCTTTTAAAAATAGGACTAGTCAGTTAATGCTCCAGCCTTTACCACAGTAAACATATAATTGTGAGCTGATCGTGGTGAATTCCTCAAACAACAGCCCCCATCAGCAGAAGTCTGAAGGAGAGAGCTCGACATCTGGAAGCCAGCAGCAGTCAGGATTTTATTAAGCAGCACTGCCAAATAAAATCCGAGCACTACTATAAATGATATAAAAATAAAGATTGGCTATGGCGTAGCATCTCGAGATGCCAGCAAGTGCGCCTGGGTTTGGAGCTCTGAGAGAGCAGAGCTTTCCCAGCAGCTTTGGAGCCTGAGGGGGACATGGTGGGTAGGGATGTGCCTTCCTGTGCTGCTTGTCATGTTCAGGAGCTGAAGCTACGAGTGGAATAAAGAGAGAAACTGCAAAATTGCTCTTAGTGTGCCTGAATTATTTTTATTGGAAAGGTTTCGGCCACGTACAGTCTGTGTTGTGTATTACAGACCTAAAGCAAGGTTTATGGAATATGATTTTCTGTCTGTGAAGGAGGTTATGAGAGAGTGACCTTATCACAGGGAGCAGGAGCCTGCCCTCTTCCACAGGCTGCAACTTGACACAGTTATTTCCAGTGCTCACCCCGTGGATGGAGCCAGTAGAATGGGTCGATGGCTGTGACAGCCGTGTCTGGCTGCACTGGGAGCCAAGTCCCAGGGTTAGGGAGGGGATGCAGAGCTGACCCAGATGGGACCCAGCAGCCATCCCAGCAGCCTGGGGAAGGGAGGGTTTGGGGCAGTATTCCCTGGGAATGTGGGCTCTGGCACCACAGAAAAGTGAGTGCTTTGCCCTTCTGCACACTGGTGCCCTCCACTCTTTTTTGGGGACGTTGGTGCCCTCTGTGCTCTGAGCAAGACGTTGCCCATCCAGTGGCAATCAAATGGACTCCTGTGAATTCAGAAAGCTGTGATTAAGAGCTCCTTCTCAGGCTTTGTGTCTAGAAATAGCCCAGAACACCACAGCGCAAAGTTCAAGGAAGTAAAAGAAGTGCTATGTTAAATGAAGTTCTGATCTTTCATTTTTTGAACAGGTTTTTGATACAGCTCAGCTTGATACAACCTGCTATTTACCAGCCTGGCCTTTAGTATTGGATCTGCTTTCCAATTATGCTTCAATTCATACACCAGTTGCAGAGGGCGTGTGTGGGTGTACGTGCGAGAGAGGGAGATTGATTTTGTTCTTTAAAAATGTGGAGTCTGCACTAACTATGAAAACCCATCAGAATTTCTAGCACTTAAATGTGATTTCCTTTCTCAATGTGCTACCAGCACTTAGTAATGTTCACGACATCTCTCTGGCAAGTGAAGGAGTACATGATGCTTTTTCAGAAGTAGAATATTAATACAGATATCAGTGAAAACCAGGCTGCAGATCCTTTCCAGAAGTAAAGAGTTAAAGTGAAAGCTCAAATTACGACTTAGAAGCAAACACATAAGATCTTAGCTGTGTTTTTCAGAAGTACATGAGTGAAAATGGAATAAAGAGGAGAGTACATGTTGCTGTGTGTTGGAGTCGCCTCTTGTGTCTGGAACAACAGATTTGGAGAATCCTTTTTGCCACCACTTTGCACAGAACATTTTCCTATTCCTGATTGTTTTTCCCAGCCACTGTCTTTTTTGTGGGCTGTATTCCTGAGCCTTGGCTCTGTGTCTGAGAAGCCCAAAGGAAAGTTCTCTCTGTCTTTCTGTAGTTCTGATTGGTCATTTCTCTTTCCTGTAGGTTTAAAGACCTATTTGATCTCAGGTCAGAAGGTGAAGGAGCCCCAGTGCAGCTGTTCTCAAGCGTTGCTTCCTGGCTTGGAGTCCACAGATGGAGCCAGGACACCAGGAACGTCGTCAGCCGAGAACTCCAGCGACCTGACCAAGACAGCCAAACAGGTGGAAAAGCCCAAGGTGAGTTGTCCTCTCAAAGCCCAGCAGCTAAGGCTGGGGAAACCTTATGGGCTTGTTTATGCACTGCTTTACATATTTACATATGTATGGGTGGGTGTACATAAAGTGACAAACATAGTTTGAGGGAGGAAAAATTTACCAAGTCAAATGCCTCGCTCCCCACTTGGCAAACAATGCCAAAAATAAGGTGAGCACTTCTCAAAGGTGGTTTCAAATAAATACTTCTGTTTATATTTCAGGACTGAGAGGTCAGTGATGCTTTTTCAGTGGTCTGGATTTTATGGGGGGGAGGGGAAGAATATGATTTATGCATCTACTGTAACTTCTGTGATTTTCTGCTTTTGCTGCTTCTGCCGTTCCTCTGTCGTGAAGGTCGTGTACCTGTGAGGCTTTTCATGAGTGTTCAACAGACAGCCCTGCAAAAGATAATTGGATTGTTTTTGTGATGGGAGAAAATGCTCTGGTGGGTTTGGAGGTTGGTTTATCTGCTTGCTCTAGAAACCTATATCTGGAGCTGAGGGCAATGATTTGTATGGATTCAGCTTGGAGGAATGATGACACTTTGTTATATTCACACCTCTCACAAGATCTCTTGACAAGGAAATCTGTGAAACAATGTGTATTGCTGTTACTCTCCATCTTCCATCTTAGAACAGATTTCCCAAACAACAGATGTCTGTTCTCTCTTTTCATTTGTGCTAAGAATTCCTTCTCCTGGGCTGCCTGAGGTGGGCACAAATGTCAGAGCCAGGGGTGGCCATCTGCAGGTCACTGTCCTTACACTTCAGTGTGGTCAGTCTTGACTGGCTCTCTTCAACTCAGATTTGAGACTCAGCTGACAGAGTTGATGTGGGGATAATTTTCATGCTACTTCACTTTTACTGCTTCTCATTTTTTTCTGGATTAGGAGAGCAAGAGTAGGGCACCTTTATCTGCCTCTGCTCCCAGTTTTAAGATTTGAAGAAAAAACACTGGATTATGGGTGAGATTAGCTGGAGTGCTGACCCAAAGAGATGGTCCAAAGTTGAGTGAGCTCCTTAGAGAGCAGGCCAGGCCAGTTTAACTACGGAAGGGAGCTGTAGCCATCTTTATCCCTCCCCAAAATTTGCACTGAGTGTGGTTTGACAGCATCCAAGTTGCTGGTGATATGTTCCTATTCCTTCTCCTGTGTAAAAAGGAATATATTTGGCATCCTACTGGCACCAGCTTTGCAGCTCCCTCTTGCCTTTTAGTGAAGGCAATGGCAAATAAGGCAGGAAAATACATCTTATAGCTGGGGGGAGCTGTACAGATAAATCTGTGAGTGCTGCCTAGGGTGTGGTCGTGCAGAGGTCCAGGTGTGGCAGTGACAGAAACTCCTTCATTTCAAGCAGTGAAGGAAGAAGAATGTGCCAAGTGGAGCAGGATTGCTGAGCTGCCTGTGTGAAGCAGAAGGGAGAGAGGAGGGATGAAGCCAAACAGTGAAGCTGTGGCTGCTGTTCTGAGAGACAGTGAGGATGCCTTGGGAATGTCAGACAACAGAGGAGGCTGTCTGTGACTGAGGACTGAAATTGCAGTGAAGGATGGGAGTGACCCACCTGCAGCTGGGGCTTTATAACATTGTTATGTACAGACTTGGGGTGGTACTTGTTAAAATGATCCAGGTGCAAAATGAAGTCTGTGGTTAAGGATCAGCTCTGTTATGTTTTCTAAAATGTGGGGTGATTTACCTTGCAGAAGGGCAGGTGCAGCTGCACCACCCTTCCTGAGCAGCTGGGATGTGATGTTGTTGCCCCACCATACTTTGTCCCTGATTTTCTGTTCTGGGATTATTGCTGAGTGTTAATTGCTATTTAGAATATCCTGAGTGGAAGGAATTCACAAAGATCAGCACAGTCCAGCTCCTGGCCCTTGAAATGTTTAACTGCTGAGTGAAAGTCTGTAGAGTGCAAAAGTACCAGCATGGCTGTGAGTGAGAGAAGGAGAAACTAAAAGAAGCTGCTCAGAAGAGCATCTCAGACAAGTGCCAGCCCAGATTCAGCTGCCTTGGATACCCTGTTGTGCTACAGCTACTGCAGAGTTTGTGTCTAGAGCTGCCTAGTTTTACTCATCACCCTCAGCACTGCAGCTCTGGCCAGGGATTTCCTAAGTGGCCTCACAGCTGTGATTCCTGAGCCTGCCTTGCCCCACTGCTCTGATGCTGCAGGGAATTCTGGACCAGCCCAACCCCAGGTTTCCCTGTGATCCCATGAGCATCTGGCTGGTGGATGCAGCAGCCAGGTCAGAGTGGGGACCATGGAGCAGTTGTGTGAGCACTGGCTTGACAACCTGTTCTGTGGCTGTAGTGGCAGCACAGGAGTGTGGAGCATCCCTGCCTCTCCCAGCACAGCCAGGTCCAGGGATTCCTGACTCCACAGCATGCTCTGAAAGGTAATGTGCACCAACCTTCTCTTTGCTGGGGAGAATGACAGAATCATGGGATAGTTTGGGTTGGAAGGATCTTAAAGCCCATCTGGTTCCACCCCATGCCATGGAAGGGACACCTTTCACTATCCCAGATTGCTCCAAGCCCCGTCCAACCTGGCCTTGGACACTTCCAGGGATCCAGGGGTAGCCACCACCTCACTGGGCAAACCTGTGCCAGTATTTCACCACTCCCATTGTAAAAAATTTCTTCATTGTATCGAATCTAAATTTCCCCTCTTTTGCTTTAAATATATATGTATGTTAAAAAACCCCCACAAGGTATGACTACAGTTTGATCAGAGATCATGCACAATTTTTGAAAAGGAGTGGGTTTCTTTTTTACAGCTTTTGGGTTTTTCGTGAGGGTTTTTTTTAAAGCCTGCAGCTTGCTGGTAGGGTCTGGAGATAATAATTTGCAAAAGAATCATGACTTACATGCCGACTGTTTTAAATACAAAGCTGTAAATGGTGTCAGTGTAGGAGGAGATGACTACAGCTCTGCAAAAGAGACTTAAGTAGGAGAGGCAAAATTACAGGCAAGTTGAAATATTTTTATTTTAAAGGGAATAAGAGGCTATATTGGATGCAAAGGGTGACTTTCACATTTTGGGCTTGAAGAGATGTTCTAGAGGACAAGATCTGTAAAGGAAAGTCAGGAGGGAGAATGCAACAGTAATTGATCCATGAAAGGAATTGTATTTCCTCCTCTGGTGTATATGTAGTTCATTCAACTGCAAACCTTGTTGCAGTTTGAATGTCATTAAGATGTGTTTACATTACTAAAATGGTGAACACAGAGGGTAAAAACTCTGAGTAAATCTATAATAGCAGGTGTTTTTTTGAATGAAAACACTCTACCCTGCCTAAGTGGTTTTGGTATCAGTTTATCTTCTCTATCATCTTTTATGACATGCCTCACTTGACAGGGAATCATAAGCTGTTGTAAAAATGTTCTAATGATTGCTTGGTATGAAAACAGAAAGTCCTTTGCTTGTCTTGGTGTTTGCTGGAAGTGCATTAATGTTTTATTCATGGCACTGAGGTCACAGCACACGGAGCCTGTGAATGCCTGCAATAGAGAAGGAAGTTAATGATGTTGACTTGAACACATGGGGAAAGTCAGAGGAACTTCTGCCTCTTCTCAAAGGTCAGGCTGCTTTTCCAAGCCATTTGTCTTCTGGCTTAACCCTGGGAGCTGAGTGTTGGAGGTGGTCTTGCTAATTTATTAGCAGGATCAAACAGGGACTGGTTTCTTCATTTTTTGTTAGAGGTATTTGGTTTTTGTCACCATTACCTGACTTTTGCCATGGATAAACCTGAATCTGACTCCTAGAGGTTAGTTAGTAAGGCTTGTTAGCCCACTGGCAATTTATTTTCTAGGCCATCTAGTAATGCCTTCCACCAAGTGGCCAAGACATTTGTGATAGTTAGTCATAGATTATTTTTAAACAAAACCTTTTGAGAACCAACTCCATAGTTTCTTCAGCTGTGTTGGTATTTCTGACAGACTGCGCAGGTTCAGAACTGGATGTAAATTGTTTATCTGATGCCAGGTTAGGAAACTCAGAGTAATTTCAGTGCCAGCCTGGACTGTGTCCTTGAGGAACAGCAGACAGGACTGTCTGCTGGCTGCTGAGGAGGCTCCAGGTCCTACATGAAAGCCTTTGAGAGGCATTGGTGAGTGGTTGGATGTCACAGGGAGAGTGGACTGGGAGAAACATCTGAAAAGTCAACATGCTGGGTGTTTTCAGGTAGGACATCAAAGGTGGAAAAGGAGCATTAGGTGAAAAGTTAGTTTTGAAGACTTTACATGCTGTCTCTGAAATGGGGAGTGGACCTGAAGGCAGAAATTGTGGGTTTGGACTAGAGAGGCTTGAACGGGTCCAGAACAAACAGACAAAATTAAATGGGATGTTGAGTTTGTGACAAAAGGCTCAAGTTCTTGCTGGAAAACTTGCTGTGATGTTTAGTAGCAGACTTTGGTGAGCCTGGTCACCCTGAACACCTCCAGAGCAGAGGAGCTGCCAAGGGGCTCAGGCTCAGGGTCCCTCTGAGCAGGATCCTGGCAGCACTGGAGAAGAGAGTGGAGAACTTGGAAGATACAATTCCAGGGTTAATTCCCCTAAAGAAAGTTGTATTTTAGCGTGAAGGAATTAGTGAGTTTTAAAAGCTGAAATGCAGCATTTTAGGTTTCTTCCAAAATGCACAACCTGAAACTGGTGCAAATCCTGATGGTTTTGCTTTCCTCGTTCCCCGCAACATTTGCTGGGTGTTTGGCTCCAACAATGTACAATAACCTGAGCTCCCCTCCCCTGTCTTAGGGCTCTGTATGAAAAAGCATTTTCCTTTATTCCTTTCAGATTTGTTGCTTTCCATTTCCCTGGACTGTTCATAATACATCATGGTGTTTCATGTTTTTTCTGGATTTTGCTGCATTTTGTGTTGTCTTCTCTCCTAATGGCATTCAGATCGCTTCTCAGGCAGGTTTTACACAGGGAAATTGCACTTCTCCTACTAAAGAGTGTTTTATTCCTCTTGGGGAAGTCCTTTGCCTGTGCACAGCGATTACAGTGTATCTGTGATCTTACACTAGTGAAGCTTTCCTGGATTAGATTTGGCTTCAGCAAACAGCAAATCTGTGATTTATTTTTGAAATGGTGCATTCTGTTCCAGTCAGATTTTACTCCCTGCCTCCCATTCTGTAGCTTTGTTTATCTTTGAACCGTGCTGCAAGTATACAAGTGGACTGAATTACAAATTGCATCATACTACAAGGACACCAGAACATTCCTGGCTAAAATTCTTTTGTCTCATTTCAGCCTTGCCCTTCATGTAGTACCACCCTTGCTCCCCACTGCGATGTCAGCATAGATGAAGGAGCTATCCAAAATGGTTGTCAGGATGAGCATAAAAACAGTACAAAGGTAATTGAAGTGTTTCTCACTTCCCTTTTTCCCTTATTTTTCTGCTTCCCTCAGCTTTCTTATTTTTGCGCCACTATTCCTTTATCCAAGCTCTTAAACGGCAGAACTGATTCTGATTTTGATTTTTGATTTGTGTTCAAAAATTTAGCAGTCCCCCTGCCCCAATTTTCAAAATTTTTAGTCATTTTGTGGGCTCAGCTTGATCCTGAGAAGGACCTAAAATTTGGACTCTTTAAACTATGCTGATGGAACCCAAAGAGGGGGGCCCAACAGGCACTCCCACACTCTCCATCCTTGCACCATCAGGCTGGGTCACCTCACCACAAGTTCTGTGTCTTGCCGGCATCTCCTGCATCACCACTCTAAGACAAGGTCGTTCCTGTTCACACACGAAATTCACAGCTTTAAGTCAGTCTGCATTCTTTCCTGACCGACAGAAACAGCCTCTTTCATACTCCTTGTGCTGCTGCCATGCTTGTTTCCTTGCCTGTTGCTTGGATATTCTCATTGAAGCCACTGAATTCCTGTGTCATACCAGACGCTGCCTGTCGTCCTGTTTGTGGCCTTTGCAGCCTCTCTGCTCTGCCTGTCGCCTCTCACTCCTCCCTGAATGTTAAGCTAAATGCAGACTGAGGACCAGTACTCATTACCTGCTTGTTATATATTCAAATAAATATAATGTTTTTCCCTCCTTGGGGAAAATCCCTTTGTAGACATGCTCTGAGACAGTGATCTTGTTCTTCATGTCTGTCTTGCAGCTCTTCTTGTCAGTAAAGCTGATTGAAAAACTTGCCAGCATTTTTGCCAGTGCTGAGCCACTGCATTAATCTGTGTTTGTCCCTCTCTGTACTCGACGTGTTGTCTCATGCTGAAACTGTAAGCTCAGAAGCAGGGCCTGCCTTTCTGGGCTGTAGGGGTGTGTTACACAGCAGTTCTGGGCCAGAGTTCCAGGAAACAGCCTAAGAAAAGAATAAAATTGTGATCCCTTGAGCCCTGAGGGAGGTGTCAGCAGGGACTTGTGTCAAACCAGCTTGAGATCTCTAAGACAGAGAACATGTGGGAGATCTGCCTGGGCTGCCAAGATGGTAGGCAGGAGATGCTTCTTCCCCAGGTGGCCTCTGCCCACATGCAGGGATCTCCAAGAAGCGACTGAAGAGGGATTGATTGTCCTTAGGTGCCAAGTGCCTGGTTGAAGTTGCTTCTGCTGTAGCTGCATTGGCTTCATGTGTGTGAATCAGCAAGTCATCTGACCTTCCTTGGAGGAGATTTGTATACAGAGTTGAGGAAGAGGTCTGTAATTCCACTGCAGGAATTGCAGTGGAGCCCAAATCTCATGTCTTTCTTGGGTTTGGTTCGGTTTTTGCTCAGCCAGAAATGGGAGCTGTGTCATGGCTGTCAGTCAGTCTGGGATGCCTGTTCAACTGAAAGCTCAAAGAACAGCCACATGCAAAAAGTTGCTGTGGCATTTGATTTCCAAGACCTCCTTGCAACTTCAGCTCTCTTGGGAAGAAGAGCCATAAGCTCCCTCTACCCATCTCTGTTCCCTTCCCACACCACATGCTGCACTCATGTCCCGTCTTTAGGGAATGTTAATGATGTTTAATCATATCCTTGGACTTGCATGGCTCCAAACAGCCTCTGAAGCTTCCTTGTCTTGATGAGAGGAAACTCCACTCCAAGCCTCCAAGGTCTCAGGGAAACCCTACAGCCTTTTGCCTTCAGAAGTCCCAGTAATGTTGGAGCTAACAACATTTAATAAACAGGGATTTTCTCCTACACAAACAGTTTCATACTCTAATGCCTGTCTGTTAAGATTAACAGAGCACAGAGAAACCTTGAGCTGACTGAAGGGAAGAATTTTCTTGGGGATTTAAGCCTTTGCCAAGGAGCTAAAAGAAAGAGTCCATGCTGACCTTTGAAAGAGAGAAATTTTCACTGCATTTTTCAGATGATCTTGAGGAACAGCAAGGAAAGCAGACAGTGCCTAGGAGTCCAAATCTTATTTGAGCTGATCATGGCAAAAACTGTGAGTTCTTGGTTTCTGCTTTTCAAGTAACAAGTGGCTGGAGTGGTGAGGAAGAGGAGAAAGATTGTTTCATAGGGGAAAAAAAAAGATGATAACTATAACTTTCAGTTTTTCTTTAGGCCTCAGGTTGTTCTGGGAAATGCTCTAAGCAAATACAATCTTCAGCATAAGTAAAAAAAAAAAACAACCCACTAAACAATGAAGGCTTTTCACTAAGAGCTGGTTGGTCAGTTTATTTGGTTTCCCTTTGCTAGCCCTCCTCACCTCAGAACCAGAGGGGTTTGCCCTGGCCCTGCAGGATGCTCCATAGCCCTGTTCCCTCTGGGCAGGCTGGATAACCTGGCAGAGATGTAGGAGGACTTGCTCAGGAGCTGCTCAATGTCTTCTCTTAGAAAAGAACCTGGTGGCCTTTTATGTGAGGAGTTCTTGTGCCTCTGCCCTACAGGAGTGTCCCTCTGTCCTAAGGCTCTTGGTGTGCCCCTGCTGGGTTCTGTGGCTGCAATCCCCTTTCCCTTCTGGTGATTATGGTCTGCAGCAGAGCATTGGCAGCACACCAAGGAAACCACCCCATTTCCTATTACTTCCTCAGCTGCTGTTGCTGTGCTGGGAACACCTGCAAGCTGCCAGAACAACTGTTGGGAGGGCTAGAAGGGACCAGGCTGGGACTCCTTCCATCTCCTGGCTCCCAGCACGTGGCTCTGGGGCTCACACATCCTCAGGGCAGCCCACAGGGTGGGAATCCCACATTCCCCCAGGAGGGAGGGAGGAAGGGGAAGCACAGCCCACCTCCCTCCTGCTTTTCCTGTAGCTCCAGGGAACCATTCCAGCACACCTTGTTATGGCTTGAGCTCTGGAAGTCTTGGCTGTGGCAGGAGCCAAGCCCAAGGGCTTCCTGACTCTTCCCTGTACAGGGTTCTCCTCCTGCCCCCTTAGTCTTGGATCTTCCTTGGCTGTGCCTGAACCTTTCCCTTCACCTGTCTGTGTTCACGTGCCTCCTTTGCTTCACAGGACAGATCACACAAGGAAATGGAATTGATTTTGCATGAACAGCCAGAAAGCAGATATTTTTTAACTTTAACTAAATTGATTTTACAATTTCAGTAACATATTTCAGCACGTGGTTGGGGTGGTGATGATATTTATGGTATTTATTTATGGTCACTGTGGTGGCATCCAAGAATAGTCTTCTGGAGGAGCTTGTCACTTCTGTACAAGCAGGAATGGAGAAACTTCTGTCATGAGTGGGCTTCAGGATGAGGATAAATGCTACATGATAAGTGATAAGATATGGAGGGGGGGAGATGAACACTCAAATATGCCAAGTTTGTTCTATGTTTGCATTTGAAAATGATCCTGACTAACTGCAGTTCATTTTCATTCTAACCACACTCAGCTGTCTAATTCTTTTGGAATTGCTTCAGTACATATTGGTCTAGGTCAAACAAAATGTAAAAGAGGGAACTTCAGGCTCCACAAAAATAGAATTATTTTGTGTTTAAAAGTAATTTGTATTCTCCAATGACAGCAGAATTGTGTACCTAAGCCATGTTGCATGCTGTTGTCAGAATTAAAACTGTCTTAACTAAACAAAGGCAAAAGAAAACCAGAAAAAAAAAGTATGTCTGAGAGAAGGAAATGCAGTTTAATTTGCAGGAGTTTTTGTGGTAGGGTGAGATGTGCAAATGGGCTGTTCCCACAGGTGGGGGAGAGGGGGAACCTCTGGGAAAGCAGCAGGCCCACACTGGTCAGGGGAGGGATCAGCTAGGACTGACAGAGTGAGCTGTCTCATGACCCAGGGAGAGTCAGCACAATTTAAATGTGTATTTAAAAAGCTTTTTAGAAGAATCTTAACCATAAGATGAGTGAATGAAATTTGGGCTTGTGGTTGGTTGTCATTGAGTGTGTGAAAATGTGCTTTGTTTTCTGCTCCTTAGAGAGTTGGTTCATAGAAAGCTCAAAGGTGGCACCTAAACAGGCACATGGGAGGTGTGGGAGATAATCCACAGGAAATGTGGATGGATTCAAGGCAGGGGGAGTTTGGTCTTTGTGGTCAGGGCAGAGCTTAGGGTGCTGAGGGAAGAGCTCCTCTCAGTTTTTGTTCCTTGCAACCTCTCCTGCCTGTTCTGCTGACATTCCCTGAGTGTGTTTTGCTCTCTGTTGTCCAGGCTCCAGGAGGACACAGCCCAAAGACTCAGAATGGACTTCTGAGTCCTCCCCAGGAGGAGAAGCTCAGCAACAGCCAAACCTCTCTGTATGAAATGCTGCAGGAGAAGGGGCGCTGGGGCGGGGTGAGCCTGGACCAGTCAGCTCTGCTCCCCCTGAGGTTCAAAAACATCAGAGAAAAGACAGATGCCCACTTTGTGGATGTGATTAAAGAAGACAGGTAAGGAAAATGGAGCTGTGCAGTGGAAAATCCTGTAAAGGTGAGAAGGCAGTACTGGGGTCCCATATCTTTAGTATTTGTGTGGTTTTTGTCTGATTTCAGTAATTGTTGTCAACATATAACACATTATAAGTTTTCTGATTTTAGTCTTTGTTCTGCTTAAACTACAATAGAAACTTGATGTCAGAAACTTTGTTTAAAATAAGTAAAACCAGTTTTTCATGGCTTCCATGGTGAACAGTCCTCCTGTCAGCCCTCCTTCGAAAGGGAAATTGCTCTTTAAATCACTTCTCACGAAGTTGAACTACATTTTATAATCCAGAGTCCTCCTAATGCTTGTAAGTGTGTACCTTCCTCTGCAGTTTAAGGTATAACATAAAATCTGAACCACAAAACTCACATTTTTTATAGTAAAAGAAGAATGTCTGATAACATGTGACTGATCATGAAGTCCTACTGGGCTTGGAAGTAGAATTAATAGGAGTGAATTCTCTTGGACTATCTACTTAGATATTGTAAAATGAGTTTTTCTCTCTGTTTCAAACAAAAAAGCTTATTTTGGGCAGAGGAGATATTCTTCATAATTCAGTAGTGTGGGATTTTTATCAACACACAACCGTATCTCCATTATGACAGTGACTTGACTGGAGCAGCTAAACAGCTAGAGTTTGTTATTATTTATGGCTATTTTTATATTTATTTCATTACTTCCACTCAGATTGAGGGTATTTTATCTAAATACCCTTGAAACTGTGTCTCCTGTGGACTCAGCTGTTTGGAACAGGGACACTATCACCTTTATGGAAACATGACTTAGGCAGGGACAGGTGAGAGGGAGGGACAGGAGTCCCTCTTCAGTCTCTTACCTAGATTTTCTCAGTTTACCTTTCTCCTGTTGCCACTTGAGTCAAAATTTAGGGTTCTTTATTGTTTTTCTCAGTGTGTGGTCTGTCATTAGTGACTGAGAATAGAGGTTTAAGTGATATTTCCAAATATTAGAAAATAGATGAATTGGGAATGACCAGATGTTGGCAGAAATCAGCCAGAACAAATGGGAATATTGTTTAAAATGTAACCAGCACTCTGCAAACTGTAAGTTATAGAAGCAGCTTAATTTATGCAGTTGGTCTGCTGAAGATGCCTCACTCAAGTTCTTGTGTTCTGGTGCTTTCCTCCTCCACTCCCAAAATGGGTAATTTTTTCTGATTTGGAAGAAAGAGTACCATGATTTGAGATCAGTCAAAGCCTGGCTTTTTTTTGGTCCCAATTAAATATCATCATTACCATATTAAGTGGGCCATTTCTTGTTGCCAGGGAAACTTCTCTGCTGAGTTCAGTTCATGTAAACATAACTTTCCAAAAATAATCTTCTGATTAATTAGATCTATGCGAAATGCTCTAAGCCTACCAGTTTACACTGATTTTTTCAACATTTCTCAATGAGAAATGATATGGAATAAGCCATTTAAAAAATGTTCTTGGTCCCCTTCTGTAAAACATAATTGTTGGTCTTGCTGAATCCAGTATTTGTGAAGATTTTTGAATGGGGAATTTGAGGTGTCTCAGGGAGGGGACCGAACTTCCTCATGGTCATTTTACAGGAATCCCCATTTTCACTGAGTTTAGCTGTGTTGGTTTGATGCTCTTGCAAAGCCAAGTGATCTTCCCTAAGCACTGAGCAATGATTTCCACTGCAGGGCACCTGGATATAAATTCCTGTGAACAGAAAATACTTAAACCAGATATGGTGATAAAGTGCATAAATGAATCCCACAGGCTTCCTGCAGAGCTGGGAAGGGTTAAATATATCCTGGGGGGATTCAGGAGCCTGTAGACTGCATTAGGAAACTGCCTGGGGCTAACTGGGAGGAAATGCTGGACACTGGGGATATTGAGCTCAGCTGTGTGGCTGAGAGGTTTTTGCATGCCAAGATTTCACCTTGGAGCTGATACCTCGGCATAATTCCAGTGTTCTTTAAAAATAATACTAATAAAGACAGTATTAGTGTGGCATGTTTGTATTAGTACATTACAAAAGAATCCTTTTATGAAAGTTACCAGTTCTTACAACTTGATTCTCTATATTTGACAGTGAATACTTTCAGCTTCGAGTCTGGCTTTACTTCTGTAAAAATCCTGTGCTTTGTTCATTATAACCTGCACCTTATTGTGCTCTTTAAAAGAAAACTGTAGTGTAAGAGTTAGAATGTTTGAATTTAATTTCACTGGGAATATCCTCAAAGGATTATTGAATTGAGGACTTTTATTTCCAACAAAAATGAGGTATTCCTTAGGTTATAAACCTTCTGAAGTACAAGAAGCAAGTACTGGTATGCTGAGCAGGGCAGTAGTCACAATGATGTCTTCATACTTCCAGAGCAGAATCTCAGGGATGTATGAAGCTCCCCAGAACTGGATTCTGTACAGCCCTTCATCCCCTCCTTGGGGCAGTTTCTTGGTCTTAATTCTTAAATACTTTTTCATTATTTTAAAATTTGTTTGTTTCTTTCATTTCCCACTTCCCAGTCTTGCTTGATCCAGGGAACACCCTGTGCTGGGAGGCAGAGGCCTCCTGGGAAACAGATTATGTACTTGACTGTTTCATCAAGTGGGATCTTCCTTTTGGAGACAGAATGAGCTGACAGGGAGCTGAGAGGGCCCCAGGAGTGCTGCCTTCACCCTGGTTCCATCGTGTTCCACCTTCTGTTTCGTGCTGCACTGTGGAGCTGGACTGCTCCTCCTACATCCTTAACCAGCACAGCAGCACCATCACCACCTCCACTGAGCTTCCCTGCAGGAAGAAAGAGGATTCAACAGTACTTAAAAAAAAAAAAAAAAACCAACCCAAAAAGCTTTCAAAATTTTTATGTTAAGATGCTCCTAGAAATGTCTAAGAAAGGTGAGGAATGAAGACAAGGAAGAATGAAAGAGAGAGGGGTGACTCAAATGAATGTATCCTGTCATTCTTTCAGAGTATCTTGATATTTTTGATGTATTGGCCAAGGCCAGAGAGTTTAAAGGTTACAAAGTATCAGCCATATTAATGCTTAGACTCCTTTGTCTTCTCTAGCATCAGTCTAGGAATGTGTGTTTGGTTGATCTTGCATCTCAATTAAAAAAAAAAAAATGCTTCCCAAATGCCATCTTGTGCTGGGAGCTTCCAAGAAAACCTCTTAGGCAAGAGTTCCGTAAAAATAAACAGAAAATAACCCCGAAACCAAACCTCCTTAAAAAAAGAATTCAGGCACAGACAAGCTTTGTAAGATCTTTCTTTTAGCTTCTTCATCTGCTTGGAATTTGACCTCATGTGCATCTCTGGCTTTTACTCAGAGTCACCAGCTTGGAAATTGCCCACTCTGCCTGTGGCTCTGGTGCTGCAGTTCCCAGGGTGGGAATAGCACTGGGAAAACAGCCACCCCATTTTAGATTCAGAGGGATTTTAGAAACAATTCCTTGTAAATAACACCAGGAATCAGTTGCTTGAGAATGAGAGGAGGTTCACAGGCAGGGGAGGAGTGTGTTTGGAAGCTGCACAGAGCAGGGGGGACGGGCTGGCCCAGCCACAAATGCCACAAGCAGGTGTGACCTTGCTCTGTGACCCTGGACACGAGCTTGGTGCTCTCGAGTCCCCTCAGCTCCCTGGCACCTGCTCAGGGGAGAAAAGATTGGCAGATAAATGCCATCAGGAAACTTCATTCATAAACCTCACACTGCTGGTGCAAAACTCAGCTTCTTAGTTTTCTTCCAGAGGATGGGGAATAAACCCAACTTGCAATGATTGAAGCCTCTTTTATGTTGATGTGGGATTTTTTCACCTTCAGTAGAAAAGATGAAGGTGAAGGAGGAAATAAACACCCTCTGGTAGATGCTGCCTCTGGGTTTCTTAGCCATTATGTCATTAGTTGTCACTGCCTTTGTTGATGATGCTGGTCATTCCAAATCTCCCATTTCAGAAGTAAATCTCAGCTCTCCATGTCTTCCCTGCAGCCCAGATCATTAAGGGAATGTTCCCAGTTGAGTTACTGAGTTATTTTAGTGTCTGAAATAACAAGAAACTGCTGTTTTCTAAAATGGGCAATGGTTTTTTTTTTCCCCCCCATAACAATTTGTCACCTTTGTCATCCTTGGCTTGCTTTGAGCCATGGAATTCCACCCAAGACACAAATATTCCACAGCCACGTGTCTCCAGAGGTTGTGTGTCTGTAGCAGCAATTAACCTTTACTATTTGCTGGCTTATGTTACAATTATCTCTACTCATCAGTTAGATCTGTTACATTTCTGGAAGGACTTCTTAGACTCTTCCTGGAAGTATTAAAGTTTGCTTTTTTTGTGGAATACTTCCTTTGACTGAGCAAGTGATGTGGGTAAGAGGATACTTTGGTGATCAAGAAAGAAGAAAAACCACAGGAACTTCAAAGCCGAGTGCCAGCATCCCTGGAAACAGCAGCCACAGTCTGGGGGGGCCTGAAGGAGGTACAGCAGAACAAACTGATGTTGATTTTGTCTTCTCTCTTCAGCCTCATGAAAGATTACTTCTTTAAACCACCTATTAACAAGCTGAGCCTCAACTTCTTGGATCAGGATTTGGAGATGGCCTACAGGACGAGCTACCAGGAAGAGGTGTGTTTCTACTGGCATTGGTTTCTGTCTGTAATCTGTCTAAGCCATTGTCTGTCCTTGGGTTTTTTAACACATTTTGTTGCAGTTGTTTCATGGCAAGGGTCATGAAATGTAAATTTGATTTGCTGCTTGATATTGCTGCCTCTGAAAAGAGTCTCCTTTCAGTTTATTACAGAATTATGGAATGGTTTGGGTTGGAAAGGACCATAAAGCTCATCCCATTCCACTCCCTGCCATGGCAGGGTCACCTTCCTTCCACTGTCCCAGGCTGCTTCAAGCCCCGTCCAGCCTGGCCTTGGACACTTCCAGGGATCCAGGGGCAGCCACAGCTGCTCTGGGCACCCTCTGCCGGGGCTTCCCCATCCTCCCAGGGAACAATTCCTTCCCAGTATCCCATCTAACCCTGCCCTCTGACAGTGGGAAGCCATTCACCCTTGTTCTGTTACCCCAGGCCATCATCCAAAGTCCCTCTCCAGCTCTCCTGGAGCCCCTTTAGGTAGTGGAAGGATGCTGAGGTGTCCCTGGAGCCTTCTCTTCTCCAGGCTGAGCACCCCCAGCATTCCAAGCCTGACATCAGAGCAGAGTTCCAGCCCTTGGAGCATCTTTTGCCATGCCCTGAGTCTAGTCCAGTGTTTGGGCTGGAAACCTGAGGTGCACTGACTACTGTCTTTTCTCCATGTTCAGGTTAATGTTCTAAGTCTTTAGGGTGGCCAGAGAACCATGCTGAGATGGTAAGGACCATAACTTACCAAAGTAAAGGAACAATTGCTGCTTGTCTTCTTATTAAATATTCTAACTGAGAATGTTAACTTGGAATTTGATTCTTGTTTAGTCACAGTCTCATGGTTATCCCTGTGGAATCCAAACCTGTGCTGAATGCAAATGTCCTAATTCCATAAGTGTGCTGCATGCAGATACAGGCAGCTCAAAACACTGGAATTGTAAGGAGCAGTAAATTGTAAGGAACTCAGTGTTTTCTTCAAGATTCTGCACTGAGTCTAAAAACTCCTTATTTCCCTTGGGGTCTAATAATATCACAGGCTTTCCACAGCACTGGACTTTCCTGCCTGACTGATAGGAACTAGCAAGATAGTTTAAATTTACCTAGAGTGACATTAGGTGTCAGTTAGAACTGAGGCTGCATTTGACCAGTAGCTGAAAAATTGCTGCCAGGAAAAGGCAATTGCTCTGCCCTCCTTGCTCCTCCTTCCTGCACCTTCTAATGGCTCTGGTGCTTCTCAGCCTTCCCCGCTGTGAGCAGTTCATTTACTGGCCTAGCATGAAATATTCATGATTTGTTTTTCTGTTTGGGGCTCTTTCTCTTTCCATCTCGGGCTGTTCTGTGCTGTGTGGAAGCAGCAGCAGCTCTGGAGGGGTTGGCAAGTGCCAGAGCCAGCACGAGATAAGCGTCCGGCAGCAGGAAGGGGAGTGGGCCCTTCCCTTCCAGCAGCACTGAGCTGCTGATTTGGGTGATTCATCTGCAGAACTGCACCAGGATAAGTTAGGTGTGGGTTTCTTTTCTTCCCAGTGTGTCCTGCATCTGAGGGCAGCAGGATTTCTGCTTCTGCTGTTTGTTGCTTTCAATTCTGAGCAGTTTTGTCACATTCTATTTAGCAATATTTGCTTGTTTTCCAATACCTCCCAGTGCCACTGCACTTAATTTATTTTATTTTAACAAAAGAAAGCCCAGTTGTGTTGCAGTTCAGTCTCTTCACTTTGGTCAGGAGCTCCATGCTCATCCTGCAGCACTGTAATTTAGTGGTATCTCTCTGCATAAAGTTCCTGTAGCAACAACAGGGAGAAGCTTTCTGTGGGACGCAGCCTGCAAAATCTGCAAACTGTAAAGAAAATAGTAAATCAAATAGTTTCCAGTGGAAAGATTGGAAAGAGGAGCAAAGCAGAGATAGTAAAGCATATACAGATGGACCTATTAATGTAGCTATGTAAGAAATTCCTAGAAAGAGCAGGAATGTGCCCTGTGCATTTCATTAGTGGCAAGCTAATAATTTGAAAATTATTACATAAACCTCCTTGAAAGTGGGAATTTTCACTCTCTAATAGTAACTCTGGAGTACTGTTAAAGCTTTAATGTTAGCAGAGTTCTGGTTCAAAACAGCAATGAAATCTTCTTTTGGAGAGTGAAAAGATTTGACAACAGTCCAGGTTCTCTAATGGCCTGACAGTCAGTGCTGCTAAAAGTGACTTCCAGCACCCCTGAATTCACCTCTGATTATACAGTGCCAGCTGCATGCTCAGGCTGTGATCCCTCTCTGGAATCAGCTCTGCTTCCCAAGAGCCTTAATCTGTTCTCATTTGAAAATGAAGGCACTACTTAGCACTGTTAGAGCATCTTTAACTCTGTCACTTGGGGACACAGTGCTGCTTCCCGTAATTCAATTGATGGGACTTCATGTGAATGAACAGGATTTTGCTACCCCTTCAAGTTAAAAGGTAATTTTGGCCCTGAAGTGATGCTGGCTGGATTTGTTAGGTTGCAGAGAAGTATAAATGAGGAGCAAGTTTGTTTCCCAGTATTGCTGAGCACAGGAAGTGTTCTGAGGAACAAAGGAAACTTCCAAATGAAACCAGAGCGCTCCACCTGGGTGCCTTCATGGTGACATGGATAACATAATTTCTGGTTTTCTTTGGAGCTTGCTTTCTGTGGTCTCTTGGGCAGATACAAACACTCCTAGGACTGGGCTCACCTTCATAAGCCAGGATGTGGAGCTCATGATCTGGTTTTCACCAGGACTAGCCACAAAGCACAGCTGCACAAGCACTGGGCCAAGCCAGGATGGGATGGGAATGTGTGGTGAGGGGTTATAGAAGAGTAGAACTGGATGTCCTGGGCTCTGATCAATTTGGATTACACAGCTTTTCATCTGGTCTGAAAGGGAGATGTGAATTCTGCCACAGGAGTTGTGTCTGTGAAGTGGTGTTAGGAGGGTTTACTTAACCATCAGTGCTAAAAAGGTTATAGTAAAACCTGTTACTATTTTAAATTAAAATAATAGAAGAAAATATCGCATAACTTATCTTCTACTTACTATATTTATATTTCTTTGCACAAAATAGTCAATTTTCACGTTGTTTTATTTCTGTATCATAATAGTGTGTAAAAATCCCCCCAGGCCTGGGGGCTGTGCCACCAATACTTCTTTTCAACACTCGGGTCTGCTCAGGGAGCGGTGACAGTCATCAAAACACCTCTTGTTCTTGTTTCCAACCAGTGCTTGATTGATGATTTCCAACCAACACTGGATTAATGAAGTGGCCCAAATTTCTTCATTCCTTTATTTGTGAGGAGCTGCTGTTCATCATCCAGTTGAATTCAGCAAAATAACATTTTTTCCTTTTCATCCCTTCCCTCGATCCCTGTGCTCCAAACAGGTTATAAGGAATGCTCCAGTGAAGACGTTTGCCAGTGCAACTTTCAGCTCACTCCTGGACGTGTTTCTGTCCACCACAGTCTTCCTCATCCTCTCCATCACGTGTTTCCTGAAGCACGGCATGGTCGCGTCCCCTCCGCCACCTGCGGCCATCGTGGTGTTCGTCATCGCCATCCTGCTGGAAGTGCTCTCCCTTGTCATCTCCATCAGGTAAAGGAAGTGTAACAAAGTCTGCAGGGAGAGCTGCAGTGGTGCCTGGCTCGGGAACATTTTGTTTGACAGCATCCCAGGAACTGGCTTGGACAGGCTGTAAGGCTTGAAGAGCAGAGTCAGTGCAGCCAAGGCTCACGGCACGTCTTGCACAGGGAGAGCTCTGGCTACAGGAAGTGCAGCAGAATTGTGACTCTGATAGAGGTCACATAGGGAAATGGAATCTGCACCCCGTCCCTGCCCCTCTTATTATTCTTTGGGATGCCATTTGCCACTGTATGTCTTTAGGACTGTCAGAATTCAAACAGAAAACTTTGATCTGTCCTGCAAACAAACCCACCCAAAAACCCACTCCTTTAAATTCCAAGATAAAAGTACAGAGTTCTGGGGTTAAAACTGACATCATGTTAGAGCTGCAAAGAGCAATGCTGCCTTCAAAGAAAGAAGAGAAATTGCTAAAGGCACATTGTGTCTGTCCAGATTTTATTTTTTTAAGTTTCATGGGTTAACGTTGAGATAGTTCATGTTTTCTGTGTCTGACATACTACAGGAGTCCACTGTTTCCCCAGAAGGTAAGGGACACTGTTTTGTCTCTGCAGAAGGGGTGGCACTTGGCAGGGCCCTGCTCAGAGGTGCCACCCCCACACCTGAACCCTTGTCCTGCCCCTCAGCCTCTCCTGTGCCCTGGCTGCAGGTGCCAGGTTTTTAACAGCAGCTCCTCGTTCCCTGTTTGCACCCAGTCACCCCCAGGGCTGGGCTGTTCTGGGCTTCCAGGACACTGCTGTGGTGACTCCTCCATCCCCAGGGTTACTCACACACTCAGAGCACTTTGTTCAGTGCAGCTCGTGCTCTCCTGGGTGTGATCTGCTCAGATACCCCTTGTAACCTGTCATTAACCCAGGTGATCGACCTGTGTATGAGCTGATTGTTTGTTCACTCTGCCCTCCTCATCCTGGTGACACAGCATCAGGATAAGGGTGGTGTGTGCAAATGGGTGTCCTCTCCTGGAGTTCTGCAGATCTGTCAGGAATGTGTCAGTCAAAATGCTTTTGTAATTAGGAGTTGGAAGCAATTTCTACTGCTGTTTCAAAAGAAACAAGAGATTGCAGTTTGCACTCTAATTATGACTTTGCAGGGTCGAGTTTAAAAAATACTGAATTAAAACTTTAGTCACTGAAGGAGTTTGTACCTCACTGGACATGTAAATGTGTGAAGGAATTTGTACCTTACTGGGCATATAAATGTGTGCAAGTGGATTTACATCAAAGCTGGCATCTGGAGTAGAGAGAAGCCATCTATGAAATGCTTTTAAATATAGCATTTCTTAGCAGGTGTGTTTGGTTGTTGCAATTGGAATAGTTTTTAGAAAATCTAGAAATTCAGAGAGTTAAAAGCTGTACTGGGAGATGGTTGAACTGGTAGAGTTGTCATTCTAAACTGTGTTAATTATTAGTGTGTCCTCTCTCTTGCATCAGGAATGCATTTTCCCTCTTGCAGAAGTTTCTGTACTCTGGTTTGGGTGGGGCAGAAGTTTAATTTCAGGCAGTTTTCAGGCAGCTCTTTCAGGTGGTCTGGGTTTGGTGACCATGAACTTGTTCAGCTGGGAACAGCTCAACCACTACTTTCCAGAAGTGCTGCTTTCTGCTGTCCAGGTGTATTTGGAGAAAATTTTTGTTCACTCACTTTACAGGTGAATTCTTTCTTCATTTTAGTATTTTTCAATTTGTTGTTTTTCCTGCTTGTTTTCCCCGTAGATCGTTGCTTTTGCCTTACTTTGTACATTTATAAAAATTACTGCTATAATCTTAGAAATATTTATAGGTAGATACATAAGATTTTATTGCAGTCCTGCTCTGTAATTGGTGGTTTATGGGTTCCTTAAGGAGAAGGAAAATTGTTGTTTTCAGTCTATATAGTCAAGAGTTGGCAGAGTGGTTTTGTCTGTGAGTGACTGTGCAGGGGTTTGGCTTCACTGCAGCTCTGTGCTGCCAACCTGACCTGTGATCTCCAGACCCTTCAAATTGTCCTGGTTACCTGGGATCCAGGAATGGCTGGATGGGGCAAGTGACCACTGCCTTTCCCTGTCCTCTCCTTCAAACCAGCAGGGATGTTTTGAATTTATACTGTGTATTTGCTTTATAGTAAATACCTAAAATACACATCTGGGCTACCCCAGTCTCCATAACCTGAGGCACACACTCTGTACAGTTCCTTTGGGCAGGGAGGTGAAAATCATCTTTTTCCTCTTCAAATCCTCTTCCAAATGAGGACTGCTCCTTCTGGCCACTCATTATGCACAGAAACAGTGCAGAACTTCCTGTGCAGAAATGTCATCCCAAATGACAATCACAGAATACCACCGAGATATCTTTGGGGAGGAGACTGAACTAGACTGCTGGGCACAATCCCAGGATTTCAGGAAAAGGGATTATTTTAAGACCAGAAAATTCTTGCCTAAGTTTCACATTGTATTTTCATTATCATGATGCTAAACACCCTGCCTTTAAATCAGCTAAATTGTAATTAAATCCAGGACTCAGCCTAGCAAGGGGTCCCCTGGCTCTCGTGGCTCAGCCCAGCTGGGGAGGGAAGAGGAGAGCACAGCACTGTCCCAGCCTGGGCAGTGAGAAACAGCTTAAAACTTGAGTTCTGCAACAGCAAAAGTCCTCATGGAGCAAAGCTTAAGAGGGAGAGGGATGTTTTGATTCCTCTGAAGTGTCTGATAATAAATTATTGGAGTACCTATAGATGAGCATCCCACTGTTAGCACAAGAGCCACTCAAAAATTAATTGTATAAAGCTGCACGCAAAAATTGGTGCTTAATTTGTGAGCACGTGGAAGATGTCATCTCCTCTGTAAATGTTCTCTGAAGAATGTCCTTCTGCCCACTTGAAATGTAGCTACTTTGATGAGCTCAGCTGAAGTGTAAGAGATCCTACAGTTCTGGTATTTAAAAAAAAATCGTCATTGAATGTACAGCAGTGTGTGAGATTGCACTTGGGAGTCTGAGGAGTGGCTCTGCAGGAATAGGGGCTAGAGATTCTGCCCAACAGCTGCCCAATATTTAATGTAAGTATAGAAGTTTTGTTCAGTAGATAATTTTGACATGTTGTCCTCCAGTAAAACTGCTTATAAATAAGTTTATTTACGAAAAATGTGTTGCTTTTGATAGTGTGCTTCAGGGAAGGCTTGTGAGTGAAGGGTTGAGGGCAGAAGAAGGGGTGTTTAGCCCTGTTCAAGAGACTGAGGTGGGAGCATTTGCAGTTGATTCATTAATTTAAAAGGAACTTTTTAGACAGCAAAAAAGAATAATCTGGATGAAGAAAGCAAGTGCAGTCCAACAGTAGAAGGGAGACTGTGCTGTTGTCTGGCCAAAGAACTGCCTGCCCCTTTTCTTGGTGCTTTGCCTTCCCAGCCTTGTTGAGGTGCCACCCCCTGTCTGTCCTCAGCCAAGACCTGTGGCCAACGTTGGATCTTCCTAAATTCCTCATTACCAGGAGCAGAAATTGCTTTCTGCCCCTGGAGCCTAATGAACCAGATCTGTTAACACGACTGATACAGAGTATTGATGCTGAGGAAAACAATGTAGTCTGTTTGCCTTTATTTATTTCTAACATCTGGTATTTAATATCCCACCAAATTGCTGCTATGCCAAAAGCTTTTGATTTGAACTCTGGGAATTGATTTTAAACTGCCAGTAAATACAAAAATGATGGTAACAGTCTCCATTAGCCATTAATCATTTATGTCAAAGTTACTAATTTGAACTCCAGCTTGTGTAAACAGCTCAGATGCTTTAGCATTTAAGCCCTGTTGAGCTGCCCACTGACACTGCATTATTTACTGATACTGCCCTGTAGCCATTAAATCTGTCTGCAGCTCTCACTGCTGTCTGGATTTAATGCACCCCTGACTTCCTGTGCTGAGAGCATTGGACTGGTTTCACTGCTAAGGAGGAGAATTCCATCCTGTAATTCCAGAGCACAGAGCCCCTCGCTAAATCCCATCCTGAAAAAATCAATGCAAGAAGGTAAAGATTATCAGGAGAAACGTGGCATTGCCCTGGAGTTTGCACCTGCCCTTGTGAGACACAGAGCTGCCTTAATAAAGCAGTGTCCTCATGGCAGGATTAACCCCTCAGGTTCACCTGTGGATTTGTTGCTATAGTTCCCACAGGAATTTGTCCCGGCGTGGAGGCTTGGCAGGAAGGAAAATGCAAACCCTGGAGTCCCTGGTGTGTGGGTTGGGGTGAGAGACACGAGCTGGGCGTGTGCCACAGAGCCGGGTCTGTGCCAGCCGGGATGGGAGCGTGGGCACAGGTGGCACCAGGCTGCCTCCGCAGGGACTGGCGTGCCCCGGGAGCTCTGGGCCTGGCATCCCTTCCCCTTTCTCAGCTCAGACACGGAGATGCCAATCCCAGTCCATCGGCTGCTGGAGAACGGGGCTTTATTTTCGGAAGTGGGAAGGTGGGTGGTGATTTCAGGCACACTCAGTGCTGGGCAGTGGGGCTGCCACTGAGCACAGCGACACTTCTGACGGTCTGTAACCCTTTAGAGACCCCAGTTCTTACTCTAGAGAGCTTTTTAAAAATCTTTTATATCCAGTTTTTAAATTTCAGTGCTTTGTGGAAATTCTGTTTCCTGATGGAATGCAGTTAGAATTTTTTGTGTGAGTGAAGGTCCATTAAACTGGGAACTGGCAAATCTTTTAGCACCCTCTCGTGGGCTCCCTATGAATTACAGTGTATTCCATCCTCCCAAATTCCTCTGTTTCTATGAATTTAAGCATAATTTATAGATTTTAACACATGCAATTAGAGTTTTTTATGCTTCACAAAATACTTGTGGTTGCAAGTCACAGAATTCCAGACCAGAGAATTAAAATCTCATTCAGAAACAATTTATATTTAAACGTGTGGAATGAGTGTCAAACTAGCATAAAGAAATTTAAATTCAGCTTGGTTTGTGTCAGGCATTTATCCAGTATAAAACCTTGTATTTCAGACAACAGGGTTAAAAATTAGTGGATATATTTTCTCTTTTTAGAGATATAGGTGATATGGGGTAATTTATGTGACTTTGGAGACTGGGAATTTCGTATTTAGTGGGTGGTGTTTGGGGTTGGGTTTTTTTGGCTGTGAGCATCTCTGTTTAAACAAAAGGTGTGATTCTGTACTGTTTGGGCTCTGTAGTCCAGAATTACCTGCCTGGCCCGAGTCTGATAACCCCACACATGTCATTAATGGCTCTGGATGCAGCTAACTGTGCTACACCACCTTTTTACAGCTTCTTAAAAATAATTAGGCACTTGAACAGCAGTTGCAGTTTTTCTCAAGTGACTAATGTTGAGCTTTGAGAAGGAAGTTATCCCAATGATTTATTTCTGTGGATAAATACTCGTTTTCTATGCAACACCCTTGAGCATTGAGCATCTTTTTCCCTTCCCTTTTTCATTTTAGCAATTAGAGCTGCTCTCATTTGAGAAGCATCTCCGGTAAGCTGCTCTCCAGAGCTCTTCCAGTTGGCTCCTTCAGCTCTTCACAGGTTTGGGGCCGTGGTTTTCTCGGCAGCTCCAGGCGAGAGCCGCTCCTTGCCGCGGGGCTGCTGGGACCCAGCTGGGCGGTGCCAGCTGGCCTCCCCGGGCTCAGCTCCTCCAGCTCAGCTCCTGCCAGCTCGCAGCCCACGCTCCCCTTCCTCTTCCCTAATGACAGGGAACGGAGCCTGCCCGCACACTGGCTGGTTGCAACTGGGAGAACTGGTTTGGGTTGCAGTGTGATGGGTGCTGGAGCTGCCGTGCTCCTCAAACGTTCCTGGTGTTATTTTCAGTAACTTTAACTTGTAAAAGTTTCCCCTCTCCTTGCCTGCTTTATTTATAAATGGAGAGGAGTCTTCTCTCTGCTTAACCTTCCAAGGAAGTGAAGTTTGGCTTTCAGTCTGCTTCCTCAAAGCCACCATGCTGAGGCTCTCCCTCCCTTTGCTGCCCCTCCTCACTGGAGCAAACACCGGCATCTGGCAGCCAGGTTGGATTATTCCCTGCAATCACCAGCAGGTGCTGTGGCATCTTGGTTGCTCACAGAGCCTAAGTGATGGATTTGAAGCTGTATTATTACAGGTAAATGAGAGGTACAGGGAGATGTGCTGCCATTAATGCCTGGATCCCTGCTTTCCTGTGTTGCAGGATGGCATTCTTCCTGGAGGAGGTGATGACTTGCACCAAGCGTCTCCTGGAGGTGATATCTGGCTGGCTGCCTCGACACTTCTTCGGTGCAATCCTGGTTTCTCTCCCAGCTCTTGCAGTTTTTTCACACTTCACCTCTGATTTTGAAACAAATATACATGTAAGTTGTTGAACTCCCTTCCCTGAAGTGACTGTTTGGAGCTAACAAAGCTTGTTGCTTGCTTGCCTTCCTCCACCTCCCTCCTGCTTTACACCTGTTTGATACAGATCCCTTGGAGGGATTGGGCTTTGTGCATGATGGAATTCCTAGTCTGTTATGTAAACACAGTCATGGTGAAAACTCTCTGACAAAAGAGGAGAGGATACCTAGAAATTCCTGCTGCTTGCATACCTTTTTCCTCTTAGACCAAGCACTTCTGCAGGAATCTTTTTGAGATAATGTGAGTGGTTTATCTCAGGATTATTGTCCTGGGCTGGATTTGGAGTTTGGAGTCAGAGAAGCTGTATCATTGAACCTCAACAGTAGGAACAGGTTTAGTGAGGGGTGTTTGGCTTTGCAGAGTGAGATGAAGGAACTCAAAGGAGAGAGCACTTGGTACCTAGAAATGGCCATTGCAGGGGCTCTGGGAATGGTTAAAGGAATGCAGTAACTTCCTTCTGAAAAGGAATGGAAAGAAATTGGCATATTTAACCCAGACACAGAGATCCTTAGGGAATTTGGTGTCTCTGTTATTAAAATCACTCAGAAGAGGAGAACAAGGAGTTAAACATTCATAGACTCACAGAATGGTTTGCCATTTGGAAAGCACCTCTGTTCCAACTGCCTGCCATGGGCAGCAGTGAGGAGGGGGAGAACAGTTTAATTTAAGGGCCAACAGTAGCATAAAATCAAGGTTTAAAAACTGTGAACAAAATGGCCTCAAGCTGGAGATGAAAGATTGTTTCTCTGCAGGTTTCTCTTAGGCAGCACAGTGTGCAATCCTTCCTTTCCAGGATCTTCAGGGAATTCTGTTTCACAAAGCTCTTGCTATTTCAGGGCTCTGGGTGTAGGTAATGACCAGATCCTCTTCACTCTTCCTATCACAGCTTATTCCTGGGTACTGGGGGCTGTTTGTTCCATGGGAACGTGTGACTACACATTTTTTGGTCCTTGCTGATTTAAACACACATCCCGTGGTTGTCACAGTCACAGGAGGGTGTGGTTGACATTCTGTTCCATCCCATGCTTAAGATCATTCTGCAGCTTCTGCCTTTTGGAACTTTAGGGAAGAATTTTTAAGCTGTAAATATACTTGTTTGTTCATTCAGTCTAATGATGGTCTTTCCCCTGCATGATTATCAGTAAACTAACCATAGGAATGTTTTCCTCAAGGGAAGGGAGCTGAAAACCTTCAAATCTCTCAAATCTGTCCATTGATTTTGATACCATCCCATTCATCACCATCCTTGATCATCTCTCCACATGTTTCAGATAATATCATAAGAACCACTTAATGAGTGTGTTCTCAATACAGCAGGTCAGGTTGAGTCGAATCACTTCAGGCAGCAGCAGTAAAATGGTGATTTTCATCACCACACTGAGAATGAACATTGCTTTCTTTCCTCTTGCAGGTGCTCCAGAGTCGTGGGGCTGTTGTCTCACTCTCCAAGAGATGTCCCAGCTCGGCTTGTGTTCAGTGTTTCCACACTCATGGAGCTCTAGGAAATGGAATCAATCTATAGAGGGTCAGGTAAGTGTCCTCCTTTACTATGACATGGTTTTGCAAAGTTTTTTTTAAATTCATAGCATTTTATATACCCTCCCTGGATATAAAATAATTAAAATTAAAATTAACAAAAAGAGCCATGGAAAAAAAAAAACTTTCCAAAGCCATGCATCCATAGTAAAATCCAGCACATCCTGACCCTCTATAGGCTGGCTTCATGCTGGGGCATCACTTGGAGTGAGAACCAGTGCTCTGCCACTTTAGGAGACCTGAAATGGGGGGAAAAAAGTAAGTTTAAGTTACGTATTTTTAATGGACTCTTCTGAAGTTCCTTTTATCCATTTTTTAGTCATTTTAAAAAACAACAGTTGTTGTTTGTGGTTTAAAAATGGTGAATTATGTAAGGATTTTTCCCATACACTGTGTCTGCTCTCAATCACATGCTTGTTTGTTATGCCACAGGACTGCCAGGCTGCAGAGTCTGCGCTTCAGCTGCACAGGACACCTAAAGGGAGAGAGAAAGGGAGAGAATGATCATTTCATGCTGTAAAACACAGCATAAAGCTAGACCAGAGCTCCTTAATCCAAGTGTGGAGTCTCTAGTTTAGCTTGGATGGTCATGAATATTCTTGGAAAACCAAAATTGGGACATCATTTGCACACTTGAGAATTTTGAGCGCTGTAAGATTGTACCTGGGGAGATGAAGGTGCTCTGGGCAGTGCATCTGTCCTGCACTTCCTTTCCTTTATCCAGTGAAGTTGTGGAGAGGTAAAGGGGTTTTGAGATGAGGCATTTGGAACAGAAAATGTGAGCTTGTCCTTTCAAATTGCCACAAGTGGTCATGTTACCAAGTGTGAGTTGCCAGTGACTGAAGCTGCCTTTTGTCACTGAGGCATATCTTTCCTTCCCTGGACTCAGCTGTTCCAGGGCAGTGTGAGAACATTCTCTGAGAAGTGTTTTTAAAAGAAGGCAGGTGGGTTAAATTGCACTCTGCATTTCCAATGCAATGGAATTTCAATATTCAGTTCAAAGCAGGCAGGATCTAACCCCAGCAGTGGAGAGGGGGTTGCCACGAATTTTCACCTTCTTTTGTGCCCTTTTTTTGAATGAGAAGAGGCACTGAGCTTTTGACCAAGGTAAGCTGGAGGCTCTGGACATCATTGAAATAACAGGTGTGTGATAAAAAACTCCATCCAGGGAAAATGGTGACAAACCAGCAGTGCTAAAGGTTTTCTTGCTGCTGGAAGGGAAGATGTCCATCTTCACATGGGATCACTTGTGTGCCCATCCTCCAGGTGGAATTATCCCCTTTCCCTCCGGCGTGGCTGTGTGGCAGGGCCCTGGGCAGCTGTTAACCCCCCTCTCTCTCTCTGTTGCAGTACACCATGTTCATGTGTTGTGCCATTCTCATCACCATTGTGCAGTACTGTAACTTCTGCCAGCTCAGCTCCTGGATGAGATCCCTGCTGGCAACCGTGGTGGGAGCAGTGCTGCTCATCCTGCTCTACGTCTCCTTGTGCCCCTCCAGGTGAGCCTCTCTCGTGGCTGCAGGGGAGCACAGCTGGGCTTCTCCCAGGGAAACAAGGGGCTGGTGCACAGGATTTTGCTGTCTGCTATGACTTTCTCCAGCATCTCAACCTTAATGATTTTATTTCTTCATTATTTTTTTTTTGAAGGATTTCAGGGGGCCCTCTTCTGTGTGACACTTCCTGATGTGTTTCTAGGACACAGTTACAGAATTGCCTTTCACCACTAGTTTGAAAGTCTATTTTATTAAGGAATTCCCCAGGTATTTGGTGGTGCCAGAGAGCTCAACTGCTCCCCAACACCCCTCTGGATTTATTTTTGCCCTTAGGAACCACATACTCTTCTTCCACCTCCTTCCTCAGCACATTTTTCAGTGTGGAAGGCAGGTGCTTAGGTTTAATGGGATCTAATAGCCAGTTCCATTCTCAGTTTCCTGCCTTTTCAGAGGACTCTGCAGAACAGTAACCAGAGGAATCAAGATAATGCAGCTCCTGTACAATAACCTTAAATTTATCCAGTTTTCCTCTGATAAATTATTTTCTGCAAGGAGAATTTGTTTGCAGTATTCTCCTGCTGTTTTCTTGCCAACAGAGTCAAGGGGGTCCTTCCAGCCTTCTACTTCTGTTGGCAAAATTTTATAATCAACTTGAACTTCTCAGTGGCTTAAGACCCTCCCTTGGGATGGACTTAGCAAAATCTTCTCAATCAGTCAGAGAAATCATCTCCTTCAGAGACCTACTGAAGCATAGGGTGCAAAACATGAAAAAAAAAACCAAAAAAGTTGGCAGATACATATTTTAGTGAGTATTTAACTTTAATTGCCTCTTTAAGTGTCTTCAGTGGTCTCTTTTTATCTTGATCAAATTTATATGTTAAAAAAAGGGAGAATAAAAGTCACCTCTTAAATTTGTTCACATCTGTGATTTGAGGTGGCTATAAGGGTTGAAGGGAGAAAGTCCTGGGAAAAAAATATCCTGGAGCTGGAGTTGGTTGGCAGATGATTTCTAAATCATATTGACTACAGAAAAATCCCTTTCTTGTCTGTCTGCAAAGGACAAGGAGGGCAGAGGAGTTCTCTCCAGCTGTAGTGCAGGAAAGGAGTGTTTGGTTCTGAAGCCTCCCTTGTCTCCTCATGGATTTGTCCCATTGGGTTCAGGATCCCAGTGATCCCAATGAATATCATCTTTCCCCCAGCACTGAATGTTCCTCTCACAGTCACAAAGACTTTCTCCCTGTGGCTTTTCCCTTTGTAGCACTGGTGCTTTCACTGGCCACTACAGCTTCACTGAGAGTCATGGATTCACAGAATCCTTGAGTTTGGAGAAGCCCTCTGAGACCACTGAGTCCAGCTGTTCCCCCAGCACTGCCAAGGCCACCACTGACCCATGTCCCCAAGTGCCACATCCACAGGACTTGTAAATCCTCCCAGGGATGGGGACTCCAGCACTGCCCTGGGCAGCTGTGCCAGGGCTTTTGCTTAAGACATTTTTTCCACTAATACCCATCCAAACCTCCCCTGGCACAGCTTGAGGCCGTTTTCTCTTGTGCTGTCACTTGTTCCTTGGGAGCAGAGCCCGACCCCCCCATCTCCAAACTCAACCCCAGGTTTGGTTTTCCAGGGGGATTAATGAAGAGCAGACCCTTGATGCCATTTCTTGATCCCCTGGTTGCTCTTCCCTAATTCCCCCCAGCAGGAGTTCCTGGAGCTCCTTCCTTTTCCCAGTGCAGCTCCCTGGGGGCTCCTGGCAGAGCCTGGTAAAGGGGGGTCATGGAATACACTCCTGAACAAGCTCTGTGTTGAGACTCTGTGCAGAGAGAAAGACACAGAACTGGGGATTTTCCCTGCATTTCAACTTTATTAAGGGACTGGGAATGGCTTTTCCAAAGGTGAGAGGTGCAGACCTTGCTGTTGTGTCAGGTCACAGCATCAGCTCTTGCTGAGTGCTAAAGGGGCTCTGGGAATGTTAAGAAACCCCATTATCTTAATAAACATTCCTAATGATAGTGTATTTCCTCTTGTGGTGTGAACAGCAGTGACCATTAATAGGCAAGGTTCGGAAATCATGGAATATTTTGTTATTTCATCCCTCAAAAATAAATATTTCAAGTAATAGAGCTGTTCAGCTGCAATCTGAAAAAGGTGATTGATAGAATTAATCCTGAAAAAAAGTCGCAGAGGTTTAGTTAATGAAACCCATTACTTCAGTTTGTTAATAATCATCTTTTTGTTCTTCTCTTACCATGACTCTGATAATATATTTTGTCATGGTGGCAGTTGCAGCCCTGTCTGCACCACAGACAGATCCTTTCTGCAGTTTTACTTCCTTTTCCAGTTGTAACTAATCCTGGGAGTTTGATACTCTCTTGCTACTTGATTGCAGTAGAGAAATTTTAATACAAGTAAATAAGAAAAGTGCTTGAACTACTTATTTTCTCTAATGGCATCTTTAAAAATAGGTTCTGTGTTTGTTAGAGTTCTGGAGATTTGGGAGGTTTTTTGGTTTTGGGTGGTTTGGTTTGTTTGTTTATTCTTTTCTTTTTGGTTTGGGGTTTTTGGTTTTTATTTGGAGATGTTGGGGTTTGTCTCTTTGTGTTTTATTTTCAAAATATTTGTGCTGTGTGCTCACATAAGATGAAGGCATAACAAAGTCTTAAGAGTTCTGGGATGCCTTTTCCCTATTTCCAGGTAAGATGGGATTGTTTAACAATTACTTGTTCCAGGCATTACAGAGTTCCAGTTTCCCTTTACAGGGGTTTGCATCTCTGGCTGGTTCCCTCTTCCAAGCAGATAAGTCATGTTCAGACAAAGTTTGTGTGCAGTTGATCAGGTCTGCAGTGCAGTTCTTGGTCTGTGCAGTAGGGAAGTTGAAAATTCTGTCTTGAGTGCTGCAGGATGGTTTGTTTATGGCTTTAACTTTCCCTCTGAAATCAGTGCTTTTTTCATTTCAGCTCCATGGAAGCTCCTCATCTAGATTTGGCACAGAACTTTAGGTAAGCTTTATATGAAATTACCATATTTATATTTAGGGATAGAAACATTTTCAGTGAATTACATGTAGCAAAATTTTGCATCCACAGTAATAACTTGGGAATTCATTAAATTGGTTCAGCAAGTTGTGTTTAAGCTCCTCATGTAATTTCCTTTACAGGTTCCTTGAGTATGACCGAAACTCATCAGGGCTGGTGCTGCAGTCACAGAGTTGTGTAATGATAGTTTCTCCTTAAATTGGATTTCTAGGAAATAGAGCTATGGAGGAGCTATTTAAACAGCATCTGTTTTTTCAGTAGCAGCAGTTTTTAGAGCATTATCTGTCCACCACGAGCTGTTTATTTGATTTCCTTGAATCTGATTTGCACCATTCAGAAGCAGTGTGAGTTGGATGCTCTCACAGCTGGGCAGGTGAGAATTCCCTGGTGTAGAGGAGCTTCCTGTGGAACAGCTGGATGTGCAGCCAGCTGCCTTCCCAGGATGGGATGTGACAGTCTGGGCCTGGCTGTCACCTCTCCTGGGCAGAGCAGGGAGTCATAAAACTGAGAGCAAAGGAAATTTTAGCCTGCAGCTTTTCAAAGGAAACAAAAATCCCTTCCTGGGTTATTAATGGCCCCTTAAAATAAATGTGTTAAAGATTCACTCTGGTGATTTCAGTGTTGAGTTTCTCATGGGTTTATTGCAAGTTTTTGCAATACCATTTTGAAGTGTTTTTATGGGTCTTTGGTATTAGACAAGTCTCTGTTTGCTCATTGCAAATTTGGGGGCAATATTTGGGCCATGCTGGGTTTGATTGAACTGTGGATGTGTGACTTTGGCAATGCATCTAAAAGGGGTTTTCAGGAGCATGTTGCTTGTCCTGGGAGGATGTGTCAAAACAAAATTCCTTTCTAATAACTCTCATCTCCACAAATGCTGTGGTAGTTTAGAAAACACATGGGGTTTAGTACAGAGGAATGAGAACAGTGTTTCTTTGGGTATTTCTTCACCAAGGACTCAGCATTACTACAGTGTTGGGGTTTGGAGGCCTCTGGCTTTTCTTACATGGGTTTTCCTTTTTCCTGGTTTTGATTAATGAAAGTTCTTTTTTGTAACAGAATTCCAGTTCATTGAATCCAGAATGGAAATTTAAAGCCAAAAGAATAGAGGGGGCCTTTTCTTTTTTTTTTTTTTTTTTTTTTTTTAAACATCAATGTGCTGATGACTCCAGTAGTGTCTTAAGATCAGCCTTAGTTTGGATCCTTGGTGTTTGGATCCTTATATTTTGTTTGTGAAGCTTTTGTGTTGCTCAGGATTACAAACCTCTTCCTCAGCAGCTCCTGGCCACCTGCTAATCACTGATCAATAATTCATCCTGCCTTAAATCTCTGACAACTGGGTCTTCCCCTCAGTGACAGAAAACTGTGAAAATCTGTCAAGCATTGTTTTCCTGCAGATATTTTTCATATAACTTCTAACTGGTGACAGGTGAAGGTGGGAGTGTTGAGGACCAAACCATGGAGGTGTCTCTGGTGGGCAGCTGTGGAGTGAGGCTTTGCCTCCTTTACAAGGCTTGGCTTGTGATCTGAAGGCCAAGTAAAGCAGTGACCAAAATATGTCACCTGTTAAACATTTCTCACCTTCATTTTTCACTTTTTATTAGGATGTTGTCTGTGCTCCTTCAGCTGAGGAAGAGACCCATGTGCTAATCTGCTCAGCACTGCCCTTCAGTCCAGCTCCCCTGGCCTGACCCTGCCCAAACTTGGACATTAACAGTATTGGAAGTTAGAAGAGAGAACTGGGAGTTAATCCTATTCTGTTTCTGCCATTAAACAGAATTTGGCTTCTTTCTTCAGGGCTCTTATGCTGTATGTTATTGTATACCACATCTCTAGAGTACAGAATTTCCCCTTTTTTCTGGTAATGGACTAATAAAAGGTGAAACTCTCTTAGCCTAACCAAAACTTTTGCTGCACCTTCCTGCCAGAATTACATAAATCAGGTTTCTTGCTTACCCCACTCAGCACTAAAATTTTCTCATGTTCTATGAGGGCTAGACAAACTTGTGTGTTGCCTGTAATGAGGTTGTTCCCTTTCCTTGATTAAGAATAGAGATAATATTAATGTTGCCTGGGAAGAAAGTCAGTAGTAATGGTAATGAAGCCTTAGCACAGAGTTCACCTCTGGACTGTCTGTAAATAAAAATGTGGAGTTTGTCTTGTTTTCCAGGCAGCCCAGTTCTTCAGCCCAGAGAATGCAATCATGAACTTTTGTGTTTGAAGCAGGAAACATTTTTCATTTTCATTCCTTCCTCACCTCAGAGCAGGTGGGATGTGCCACTTTCCAGTGTGGCTGCTCCAGGGGGAGCAGCAATTGGCCACTTGAGTGGAGACTGCAGTCACCTGGCTGTAGGGAAGGGTTTATAGGCATCCACTGCATGTTTTTCATGGACAGCAGCAGTTTGATCCCCTTTTCCACACCTTTCCTGCCTTGCATTCCTCTCTCAGATTTAGCAGGCAGAGGCATCCTCTTTCAATATAGCAAGACACCCAAATCCAAACAGGGGTTACTGGCTCAGAAGCAAACTGGCTTTCCAGAAAGCTCTGCAAGTGGAAAGCCATTATCTTCATGATTTGTGATCAAGCCAAAGGAGATTCTATCTCTGGAGTCTCACTTGTTCCATGTTCACAGCCTGGATGGAGGTGCCAAGTTAATAGTGAGGGGGCTGTGCCAGGCAGCATTTCACCAGTTTGAGTTAAAGAAACATTGTCAGCTCAAGATCTCAATTTGAATGATTTTTAAAATCCCTTTTCTGCTGCAGCACCTCATAAAAAGTAGAATTGAGAAAGATTGGGCAGGGGGGTTGATTCTTTCTGTTGAAGGTGTGGGAGAGCTTTTCTTCTTTTCCTTCCATAGGGTGACTCCAGGTCATGGCTGCTGCCTGGGGAGGTGATTTACAGCCCTGTAGGTTCTGTGTCTTGGTCACTGCAACATCCACAGGCTGGATTTCCAGATGAGGACAATGCAGTTGCTCACTCCTTCAGTTGGAATCAGGGCTTTCCATACTGATGCACAATGGGATAAAAAATGCCTGCTCTGGAGAAGCCACTGCAGCTTCTTTTTGGGATCCCACCCCATTCCCCATTAATGGAAGGAGGTCAGTGCACAGTGAGTCACTGCCTGCACATGCAGATCTCAGGGCTGGAGCCCACGTGGCCAACGAGGTCAGGCCACACTGAGCAGATCATGGAGAGCTCCAGGAATGGGGAATGGGAGGCAGCAGCTCCTTCCCTGAAGGCAGATCCTGCCTTCCACTGTTCCTGACAGAACATTTGTGGTGCTCACCTCATGCACTGCAGAGGAGTTATAGTACTTTGAGAGTGTTTTGTACAGCAAACTGTAAATAAAAAACATTTAATGGCTTAAATAAATCCCTGTGGCAGTAGTGTCTGATATTAGAGGGGATTATCTGGATCAAACTCGTACTCCCAGAGCAGTAACAGAGTCATTGCTCAGATTCTTTCACAAATCTCTGCCCACAAGATGTGTGAAGTAATCACCTCAGATTCAGAGAAGAACCTGAATTGTGCTCCTTAATCCAGATTCCTTCCTCACTTTCCCCCACCTCTTCTTACTTTCCAAGATCTTTTCTCTTACCTACATAATTTTGTTTTATAAGCCCATCAAGCTGGGAGGGCATTTTGTCACCTCTAAAATAGGTGGCAAGGATTGTATTTCAGGAATTGTTCCCTTCTAGTCATTAATTATGGAATCATTTAGGCTGGAAAAGACCTCCAAGATCAGGGGGATCATAGAATAAAAGGGACCAACAAGGATCATCGAGTCCAACCATTAACCCAGCCAAGGCCACCACTAAACCATGTCTTTGTCTTTGTCTCTGACTTGTCTTTCAAGGGAGGAAATAAACAGGTTCATAACAGAGGTTCTGTTAAGAGTCAGGGAGGAAGGAGTGTCTTGGTACAGCAATTACAGGAACCTGATGGTGGGGCTCTACTTTAAGTTGGGCCATCTCCTCCTTTCATGGTGCCCTTGTGAAGAGGGAATAAAATGAATACACCTTCACCTCTCCTGGGAGAAATATATTTATGGTAGAAAACAAAAGAAGTAATTTCCAATGTAATATGTCCTGTCTTTCATCTGAAATTCAACCTGCATGCTCTGTATTGTAAATATTTCACTCACTGGAAACTCTTTTCCCCATAGGATTTCTGTAAAAAAGTGAATAGATACAAAGGCTGTGGCACAGAGAAATGTTTTTGGATATGGGGCACGTTCATCTGTCTCACAGCTGTGCTGTGGTTTTGTTTCATCACACTTTCCTGTCAATCAAGTATTTGAGAATGAAACTCAGAAAAAAAACTGTGCTTGTAATAAAGTTCAGTTCTGAAATATATCCAAAGTGAAAGCCAGTCCCCCATGAACATGAAGCAACAAAATTAACTCAGGAATGTTTTCTTATGTTACAGTAACAAATTCAGCCGCCTCTTCTTGAGCTGTTGCTCCAGTTGTGCTGAGTTTTAATCCCTTCCTGCCTTCCCAGAGAAATGCAGGCAGGTGCTGAGTATGGATTCCTTTCTGGCTCTCCAGGAGAAAGGTTGATGTGATGCTTTCCCTTTTCAAACCATCTCTTAACTTGAAAAACTTCAGCGCATGTCTGCTCATATCAAATCTCAAGCTCTGGCATAATTTTATCCAAAAAATGCAGTTGGATCCCTGCAGAAATGAGTGCGTGCCAAGCTGTCTGCGTTTAGCCTTCGCTTCTGGGCTTGCATAGGTGGGGCCTTCTCAGATTCAATTTGTGTCTTTGCATCTCTGCAGAAAGTTGAGATTGGAGAGTGCAGATGTCTCCTTGTTCAGGGTGGTTTGGCACTGGCAGATGCTCCATCAGCACCTCATAATCTGCACAGGCAGGCAATGAACTGTCGAAAGGATCTGAAATATTGCTCCCAATCTATGGCAGACAGGAATTTTTGATTATTTTATGTAATCTTGGCACTTGGAGAAACTTTCTGTCTCCGCCATGAAAAGCTGAAGTGGTTTTATCATAGAAAAGATGTCAGCACAGCCATTTCCCCACTTCCACGCAGTTCATAGAATCCCAGACTGGGTTAGGTCAGAAGGATCTTAAAGCTCATGAAGCTCCAGCCCCCTGCCACAGGGGTTGTCCACGGTGTGTCTTTTACAGGGTTATCTTCTCCCAAACCCTTTGTGTGTAGCATTAAAGGTCCATGGTAAAGGTTCCTGGTCCTCGGTGAGGACACAAGGGAAGGGCACAGGGGTGTAAAGCAGCTGGTACTGAATATTGGAGGTAATAAAAAATACAAAACCAAATAAATTCCACAAAACTCACAGACACCCCCATGGATAGACATTCAGTGCACTCAGATACCTAAACATACACAAAGGTACATATTTACATACAGTGTTTTTAGTTACATATTTAGATATAATGATAACTGTTTCCTTGCTGAAGTCCTTAAAACAGGATTGGGCTGTGCCACTGAACATGATGTTAAAGAAATACTTGGTGGGTTTAAGGAAGTACTTGGTGAGTTTAAGAATTAAATTAATTCTTTGGCATTTTCTTAACAGCAGATGAAGTTCTCAACGGATATTTTATAATTTAGTATGTAACTGTACTTCCCCCACATCCTTTTCCAGCATTTCTAACTGTGGAGCAAGGATGGCGATGCCCTAAGTTAAAATGTACCTGTGTGTTCTCCCCTTTGTGCAGCTCCAGAAAGAGCCCGTGCAACAGCTCGGTGCCGAGTGACGCCAAGCGGCCGGCGGAGCTGATCGGCCAGGAGGTGGTTCTGGTGTCCTTCCTGCTGCTCCTGCTGGTCTGGTTCCTGAACCGCGAGTTCGAGGTCAGTTACCGGCTGCACTACCACGGGGACGTGGAGGCCGACCTGCACCGCACCAAGATCCAGAGCATGAGGGATCAGGCTGACTGGCTGCTGAGGAATATCATCCCGTACCACGTGGCCGAGCAGCTGAAGGTGTCCCAGAGCTATTCCAAAAACCACGACAGCGGCGGGGTGATCTTTGCCAGCATCGTGAACTTCAGCGAGTTCTACGAGGAGAACTACGAGGGCGGCAAGGAGTGTTACCGAGTCCTGAACGAGCTCATCGGGGACTTTGATGAGCTGCTGAGCAAACCCCACTACAGCAGCATCGAGAAGATCAAAACCATCGGGGCCACCTACATGGCGGCGTCGGGGCTGAACACCTCACAGTGCCAGGACAGCAGCCATCCCCACGGGCACCTGCAGACCCTTTTTGAATTTGCCAAAGAAATGATGCGGGTGGTGGATGACTTCAACAACAACATGCTGTGGTTTAACTTTAAGCTCCGGATCGGCTTTAACCACGGGCCCCTCACGGCCGGGGTCATCGGCACCACCAAGCTGTTGTATGACATTTGGGGGGACACTGTGAACATCGCGAGCAGGATGGACACCACCGGCGTCGAGTGCCGCATCCAGGTGAGTGAGGAGAGCTACCGCATCCTCAACAAGATGGGGTATGACTTTGACTACAGGGGGACGGTCAATGTGAAGGGGAAGGGTCAGATGAAGACCTACCTTTACCCCAAGTGCATGGACAACGGGATCGTGCCACATCACCAGTTGTCCATATCTCCAGACATTCGGGTTCAAGTGGATGGCAGCATTGGGCGGTCTCCGACGGATGAGATTGCCAACCTGGTGCCTTCTGTACAGAATTCTGATAAGATAGCTCATGGCACAGAAAACTCAGAAACCAAGGACATCCTTCCTTCCGCCAAGAAGCTCCAGAAAGAAGCGGCGAAGGCAGAGGAGAGGTGCAGGTTTGGCAAAGCCGTGGAAAAGGATGACTCTGAGGAAACGGGGACTGAGGAGGTCAATGAACTGACAAAGCTAAATATCTCTAAGAGTGTATGATGAACTGTCAGAGTTGCATGAAGTGCTCTGTCCATAGAAACACACAGACTTTTGCAATTGGCAATTTTCTTTTCCAAGAGAGACCTTCTCCACACCTGGGTTGTACGTTTGTGTTCATTTCAGCACCTGGGGCTGTGTGGATCATGGCTCTTCAGGGCTTGTTTTCATCCATCTCTCTCCTCCATGCCCCAAACCACATCCCAAGCTCCCCAGCTCCCTGTGCAACCATCTTACAGCTGAGTAGAGGATATTAAGTGCCTTCAGATATACTCCATTGGACTCCCTGTCAAGGTACAGAGGCCCCAAGTGAAATCATAGCTTTGGGTATTTATCTAATTTTAAAGAAAAGAAAAGCTGTGGTTATATCATTTTTATTGTTGTTTCTCACAAAACACTTTTTTTGGCTAATGCAACTCCTTGGGTTTTTTATATCTCTCAGAACAATGTTTTACTGTTATCAGACCTTTTGTATGTAACACACAGACATGTGCATGTATCTACCATATGAGACTGCTATAAAGTGCCAGTAATGCACCACAAGAATGTCTGGGTGAGGGGTGACACCCTTTGGGTCGGGCTGGAGGGGGAATTGTGCCGTGGCTCAGCCTTTAGTTAGGGCAAGAGGAACAGCTGCTGTCGTTCTGTTCTCCTTTCCGGATGCTTTCTGCAGCCTCCATGTGCCATCGTGTGCTTTGGATGCACTTGTTTTCCATATAGCCAATGAGTTACTGATCCGTGGGAATGGAAGGAGGGTTGGGACAGTGCCAGCTCTGGGGACAGGTTTCCAGAAGCAGGAGAGACCACAGGAGTGCTGCAGTTCAGGGCTCCCGTCTCCGTACGCAGCTCAGTGGGAGAAGGTAGGTGATATCGGTGTCTCTGAGCTGATTGGAGAGAGAAAGAGAGAAGCAAAATAAATGTTTTGGGAATGCCTTTATTTATTTATTTATTTTATTCCTGTTTGGTTTTTTTGGGTTTTTTTATTTCGTTTGGGAATTTTCATGTGCAGAAGGGACCGGGAGAGATGAATTGTTCATGGGTTTAACGGGAGTAACAAGACAGTGTTTGAGCCTCTTTGAACTACCAACCACTGTGAGGATGTTACCTTAGGCAATATTTGTTTCCAAGCTGGGGACACTTTGGAAGCCACCAAACACAGCTGAGTATCCCAGCTTCCCTCTGGACTGAACCAATGGTGCTGCACAGTATTTTTCAGGATTTTTACACACACACACACACACACACACACACACACACACACACACACACACACAGCTCTTGCAGCAGGGAAGAAATTAGAATGCTCCCTTCCTCCTGCTGAAAGGAGGAATAGGCAAAAGAGTCCTTGTAGTGAGCTGAGAAGCACAATCATTTCCCAGTCCTGTGGACAGCTCTGTGCAGGTCCCTGGGAGCAGAGGCCTGTGGGAGCCCAGGATCTGCTTGTACAGAGGGAACTCTGGGACTGGGGGGCTTAGGCTGTGCCAGTCTGCCCTCTGCATGCTTCCACCACCTCCCTCTCTGGCATTTGATGCCCTGCTGGGGATCATATTGACCATTCAACTGTTCTAGTTCAGCCAACTCCCTCTGACACCAAATAAAGGGAAAGGATTACACTTCCCAAAACAAGTTGATTGGCCAGGGGAGAGCTGGGGAAAGGCAGTGCTGCACTGGCTGCTGATGGAAGCTGGGGGCTCTCTCCATCTGAACTCATCAGAATGTATTGATTCTTCCTCTCATCCCCATGTGATTTTGGGGTATGAGTAATAAATATATCCATTGTGGGGTTCCTGTTCAGCTGGTGGAGATCCATCTCTGCTCCACAGTTGGCATAGAGCCCATGAAGCCTTTTTCAGATGTGAGTCTGTGGGATTTCTGGATCTCAGTTAAACAGAACTCTGCACACAGGTCCTGCAAAGCTGCTGTTTATGCATGTCAGTATTCCATTTGATAGGAAAGCTGCTCAGAATTCATCTTCTTCGCTCAGTCTGCCAGCACACAACAAACCAGGGGATCCTCACCCCCAAGTTCCTGTGCCACAGATGCTGTTGCCTGTTTGGAGGCTGTTCCTGATGAGCAGCAATGTGAGATGGTTTTGAGGGCAGAGTTTTCTAGCAGCTTCCTACTCCCTAGGTTACAACTCACCCCTCCCCATAGTGGGTTGCACTTCCAACTTTTAGGTAGTAATTCTGCAAATACGTCTTGCATCTGAAGAATGTGTTCCTGAAACCATTGTTAGGGTTCTTGATTCAGTTAAGGTGTGTCAGTATTCCTTTTCCTACAGTCAAGGAGCTAACATGTTCCAGAATTGTTTACATGCCTTCCAGTGTTATGCTATTATCTTAGGGTCCTTCCAGCCTTTCTCCCTGTCACTTCTTTCTCCCAGTTTTACAGACCCTGTCCATCCTTGCTCTCTCCCTGCTCAGCTGTGTGCAAGGGCAGATCTCGGTGAGAACGCGCCGGCTCCTTGAGACGCTGCACAGTAACCAAACCTCCACCAGCCCCAGCCCTGCACCAGGAGAGGTTGGCAACCTCCAGTTAAACCTGAAAGGAGAGGGTGCTGGAATGGGACCCTGGACCCAAACTCCCTTCCTCTTCATTGTTCAGGATGCAGAATCCTTCTCCTCCAGCCTGTGAAGTACACAAGGCTCCTGTGATGCTGTGGTGTGGGGTTGTGGGATCATTGGGTTTATGGGAACATCCAAATACCAAACTCTAAACCCACCAGGGCCTCTCTTTGTTGGCACTAAGCAAATAAAGGCACTGAGGACAGCAGCACTAGTGGATTCAGAAATCAAGGGCTGTTGTCTGCTCTGGGAATTGATGGTACTCTGCCTTAACTCTGGATTGGGAAAAGACTCCTGATGGGTGACCAGTGGTGCCCCATTTGCTTATTGCCAGGACAGCAGCAAGAATTCCACAGCTGGGGCTGCCAGGGGTTAAATCTCTTCAATGCAGTGTAGTAACCAAATCAAGAAGTTCAGTTCTCAGTGGATGGTTTGGAGGGCAAGATTTTCCAGGTGCAAGGAGATACCTGTTTGTGTTGTAAACCAGCATGAGCTGAACCTTCTCACCTCCCCTTACGCTTTTGAAGATTTATCCTGACACAAAAATTACTCTGGAGGCGTTTCTAGCAGTGTTGTGTGGCTCTGCTGCAGAATTCCTGACATGTGTGCTGGTGGGAGGCCACAGGCAAGGTTCACTCCATTAAAATGCCTGAGGTGTGTGTGCTGTTGGTGCCAGCAGTGCTGTCAGTGAACGGGGGGGGTGGGCTGGATCCCCAGGGGTTTATTCCACATGGACAATCCATGCGTGGCTGTGCTTCCAATCCTTAGGGTGGTTTAATGGCAGTGATTTAAAAATGGTCCAGAGAAGAGGACTGGGGAGATTGCTGAGTATTTGTGAGCCCCATGTTGCCTTCTGCCACTTGCAGCACCTGCTCCAGGGTGCAGAGTGACAAGGAGTGCACAGAATACTGTTAGCACTGAGGTCTTAATCTGCTGCTAACACACCAACATGCTTTTTCCTCCCTGCTGCTCCTGTGAGAGATTTCTCAGTGAGAACCAGGCAAATGGCATTCTCATTGATTAACTTCTGGCATCAAGATTTTGAGAAGGACAGATTTGCTGTTACTTCCCAGGATTTGGGGCCATTCCCCTTTGCTGGAGGTAAAGTGAGCACTGTGAGTTCAGTGGGACAGTGCCACAACCTGGCTGCAGCTTCTGCTGTGTCCCAGGAGTGAAAAAATGAGGGGAGGAAAGGGTGGGTTCCTCAAGGGCTTTTCACGAAACATAAGTATTTGGATACTCTTCTTTAGGGCTAAAACACAGAAAGGAGGTGCCCAGAGCAAAATTGAAGGGAGCTCCCTGTACCCATAGCAGCTTTAGCTAAAGAGGAGTTTATTCCTGAGTAAAAGGCCAAATTTATAGGGTTTTTGGCATTTTAAAATTGCTAACTGACCCATTTCTAAAACTTTCAGTCTGAATACAGCCAAAGGTGTTGCAAGGGAGCAGTTAATTCATGTCACAACATCTGCAGAGGCTGAGGGTGCCTGAGGTTGGCTGTAAAACCTTTGGCTGTTCAAAGCTGCACCTTGGCTCGGGGAGGTTCTGCCAAATTTAAAGACCCTGTTTTTTCTTCCTTCTTCCCTGCTGGTCTTGTTTTCTCCATCTGGATGGGACACACATGTGGCTGTTGACCTCTCTGCTCCTCTCCTTTGGGAACCTGTGTCTTCCTCATTGCACAGCAGCTCCTGAGCTGAGCTCACCACTCCAGGTGCTGCTGCCTCTGCTGGTGCCTCCCTGTGTCCTGAGGAAAGGGGAGATTGTGTTTGCTTTGATGCCTTGGTCCATTTTGCCTGGTCACAGCTGCAGCTCCCTCCTCATGGTGGTGACAGAAGATACAGGAGAGGCATGTCCCTGCAGTTGAATTTAAGAATTAAATTTAAAAATGCAGTTGTTGTTTGTTGATGTGATTTTTCCAGTTGCTGGAAATGTCAGAGGGGTGGTTTGACTGTAAGAACAGAACGATTTGAATGTGAGAACAGTCAAGGTGGAGGTGTAGGGATGACCCAGTGCCATGGCACTGCCATCTCAATGCACAGACAGCTGTGAAGGGCCAGCTGGAGTCTCAGAGTAATTCTGAGACTTGACTGGCTGCTTGTGGAACATCAATTTAGGCAGCAAAGTCATTTGCTCCAATGTTTTTCTCCTTTTGAGTTCTCTCTGCAGGCTGTAGCAGTCCTTGGTTTGTTTCCTGGGGCAAAACTTGAACTGCTCTTTGCTGTTGCTGAGACTCAACGGTGCAGGCAGTGGGATTCTGCAAAATCCTGTAAAAAAGTTGGAATTAGTAACCATTACTCACCAATTCCTGCAGGCCCTGGGGCTGTCTGAGTGCTGCCATGGTGTGAAGGAGTCTCAGTTCAGAGCTGTAGGTAGAACTCAATGTCATGCTTTGGCTCTATATGGTAAAGTGTTTCCAGGTCTGGAATTGGGGAGACAAGGAGAAGGGAATGTGGAATGAGCTGCTGGCTGGTTTCAAGGGCTGATCTGTATGTCCAGGTGTGCTGTTCAGGAAGGTGTCTCAGGTGTGAAGCAGAGCCTCGTCTTCCCAAGCTGTTCCTGTTTTCTGGGGGCGGGGAAACAGGAAGCCTTAAAATGAGCTGATTTTATTAAAATCTGCATGAACACCACCATCTGAACTCTGTACAGAGAGTTTTGTTGGTGAAAGTCACACAGCAGGAGCTTATTGCCTTTGACATACTTAAAGAGTTTGTTTAAAATGAAACAACAGGCTCTGGAGAGGTTGAAGGAGAAAATAAAACGGGTGGGGTGTGTCTTGACTGTGGTGTGGTTTGAGGGTGCCATGGGAAGGAGGGTTGAGGTGCTTTGCAGACGTGGTAAAGCTCTGGTAGCAAAAAAAATACGAACATTTTGTATAAAATCTCTTTCAAGTCCTTCTGATGTGAACTTAACTTCTGTCTCAGCCCTGGTAAGGGGCTGGGCTGTACAACACATACAGAACTGTTTGCTCCTTGCCTTTGGGAGTCATTATTGGCTTGGGGGAAAGATTCGTTTGGACAAAACAGATTGGTGGGATATATTTAAAGCTTTTTTTTTTTTTTTCTGGTCCCTTGTTGTAGCTGCTAAACATGTGCTGCCCTAACCCAGCTGCCCAGCCCGAGGCTGGCCAGGAGCTGGAGGCAGGTGCCCAATGTCTTCCCACACACCTGCTCAGGGGTGGAGCTCAACATCCTCCTCAGGAGCTGTCCCACACTGGACATCAGTGTCTGAGGCAGCAGCCCTTGGTGTTTTACACTTCTGGAATGGCCCCAAGGGCACTTTCAGCATTTCCTGTCCCAGCTTTGGCATGGTTTGCTCTATTCTCTGTTCTCTGGCTCACTGCAACAATTGCACAGAATCCCAGACTGGTTTGGGTTGGAAGGGACCTTAAGCCCATCCAGTGCCACCCCCTGCCATGGGCAGGGACACCTTCCACTGTCCCAGGTTGCTCCAAGCCCTGTCCATCCTGGCCTTGGACACTGCCAGGGATCCAGGGGCAGCCACAGCTGCTCTGGGCACCCTGTGCCAGGGCCTGCCCACCCTCCCAGGGAACAATTCCTTCCCAATATCCCATCCTTCCCTGCCCTCTGCCAGTGGGAAGCCATTCCCAGTGTCCTGTCCCTCCATCCCTTGTCCCCAGTCCCTCTCCAGTTCTCCTGGAGCCCCTTTTGGCACTGGAAAGAGCTCTGAAGTGTCCCTGGAGCCTTCTCTTCCTCCAGGTGAGCACCCTCAGCTCTCCCAGCCTGGCTCCAGAGCAGAGGGGCTCCAGCCCTTGGGGCATCTCTATGCCCATAATGGATTTTAATGTCCAGAAATTGCAGCCTTCACTGAATTGAAATGCAGAGAAGTTCATGGCTGGGAACAGATGGTACAGGTTTAAGTTCCCACTCTCATGGGTGATGCTCTGGCCAGTTTGTCATCCAGCTCATTGCTGGATATTTGGTGTAAGCCAGTGCCACCACTTGCGTATCACTGATTTGGCCATCAGTTCTCAAATCCTCCTTCAGATGAATTAAAGTGACTTTCTCAAGTTTTTCCCTATTTTCCTCCCTCAGTTACTCAAGTCTTCACTTGTTTCTACCTTAGTGCATTCCATCTTTGGAACTGAAGATGGTTTGTATGATTTGTGCTGGAGATACAGCTCAGGGCAGGGAAGGACACAGCATGTGGTCCATCTGTGGGTATGCCCAAGGGGAAATGCCTCTGAAGCTTTGCCTTTTCCAGGTGAGCCCAGAGCTGTGTTTAGGGTTTATTTCCAATACTGGATGTACCACTCCATCATGTCCAAAGGAGGAGGTGGCAGCACTGCCAGCTCTGTTCTGTATCACTCCCTCAGCCAGTGTTTGGCCACTGTACAGGTTACTGGCATGGTCCCACTGGCACCAGCAGATGTTCCAGGAGCCCACAGTTACCAGTGACCCTCTCCCCAATTTAATTGCTTCTGGTTTCAGAGCCCATGCTGAGATACAGAGATACATAATACCTATACTGAGACAGAGACCTGTTACACCCTACTGCAAGTACAGCTTTAAACTTCCAAAGTAATAAACTCTTTAAAGCCAAGAGCCTTAACAACTCCAACATCTGCTGAGACAACACAGTTCTGAGGTCGTGCTGAGTACTTGAGAATTTTTCCTGCTCAATGGCAGGTGTCTCTGGTTTACAGGGAGGCAGCAGCAGTATCCAAAGATGAGAAGGACCTTGGCCACCCTCACCCAGTTCCCCAGGAACAGTAAACAAGCTCCCCCGTGTGCTCTCAGGAAAGTCACCTCACTGCCCAGTGCCAGCTGGATAGCTTTAGATGTTGAATTGCTCAGGAAAGCTCCTATTTCCATGAAACTGTTCTTAACGTGGCATCAAACGCTGTCTTTCCTGGTGGCAGGGCCTTTCTCTCCCTTCGTTCCTTCCAGCACCGAGGGGGACAAGGCAGGGCTATAAATGATGGGAAAGGGGAGTCAATTGGGAAGGAGCTGGATGTGCCCCTGGAGCCAGCCCCAGTGGAGGAGCTGCCGTGTAGGTGCTATAGTGGTGCCTGGGGAGCAGCGGCTCCAGCAGCTGAGCTGTCCCCAGGCTCTGGGAAGGTTTGCTCTGGGCTGCTGCCTGCTCTGTGCAGCCAGGCCATGGACACCATGGTAGATGCACCTTCCCTCCTGCCTGTTGGGTTTGCTTTTCTCACGGAGCAAATTTCAGCTGGTTACTGAAAGCCTGCACTGGGACTCAGAGCGCTGTGTCTGACCACGACTGGCTGGGCTGGGGATAAGGGTTGGGGTTGGGGTTTGGGGTTAGATCTGCCCACCCTCTGTCCACACAGTGACACCCACACAGTGATCCCCCTGTAAAAGCCATCACTGGGTGTCGAGTGTGGTGATACCTGATTACAAACAGCTGGAGAGAGATTATTTTTTGAGTGATCAGCTGAAACCAGGGTTGGCTTTGGTTTGCCAAGGGCAAGGAGTGGGCCTGGGAGCCAGCACAGGCCCCCGAGCATCCCCTGCTTCCTTGAGACACTCCCTCAGCAGTGACCCGGGGCTTCAGCACTCCCTGTCCTTGCACAAGCACACATGGGGATGGATAGAAATGCAGATGGATAGAAAGCATTAATTGAAAATGCCATTGAAACATTATTGAATTACAAATTGAAAACAAATTGAAAACAGTTTCCAGTTAAAATATTTAAAAAGGCAAATTTAAGTGTTTTGAAGTCTCCAGGTTAGCTGGACATTATTTTTTCCTGGTATCTCTGGTTCCTTTCCCTCCTGCCCAGTGCAGCCTGTGTTCCCACCTTCTCCCCCCCTTGCAGAAAGAAAGAACTGCTCTGTTTACCTTCCCTGCTGAGGCAGCCTCGCCTGGGCCTGTACAGGGGACGGGGCTTCCTCGCAGCAGCCTCACTGTAAATACTCTGCCAATGCTTCGTGGACAAACCGAGATGGCAAAAAGTTGTATCTGTGAAATATTAAGCTCTGTGTGTATATAGATCCAACGCATATTATCTGCGGCTCTGTAATCAATTGTATATTAAACTGTTCCACTGTACAGCCGATCATTTCATGCTCTCTTAGATGTAGAAAAGCTGAGAAGTAATTCACAATACACTGTGTCAACTCCAAGTTGTTTTTGCTTTCGTATTTTTGCTCCAACCCCGCTTCAGCCGCAGCCCTTGGCACATGATCTGGAAGAAGAATAGTTTGGAATAGGTTTTTCAGCCCTTTGGTTTGGATCTGGCTTTTAACAATTTTCCTTTATAATTGTGAAGCCACCAAGTTAATTTTTGATTAGGTGCATATTTAGAAGGCATCTTAAACACGGAAAGGATTTGTCACATAGACGTGCTGCACTTTGATATGTTGGTTGGCAGTAAATGGCCTTCCTGTTCCCAGTGCCCAGGGTGAGAAGACAACTCCTTCCTAATTTTTCCATATTTTAATCCAGCTCTGAAGCATTGCCACCACTGGCAGCACCTCTGCAACCACCTTAGGTCACTGCTGGGCACAGCTTTTCCCCACAGGGAGCTTGTGTTGGCCAAAACTGGGGATGAACTTTAAATATTTTTCTATTTGGCAGAGAGCATTGATGGTTTACTCTGGAATTCCAGTGCCTTATTCAGATCCCTTTAATTTGCTTGGAAAGGGGAATGAGGCAGTTTTTCTGGAGTGTCCACAGAGCAAGGACTGGCTGAGTGGCAGTGGCTGGGCAAGAAGAGGAACCTTGATAGTTCCAAAACCAGAATCTGGCCCAAAGAGCAAACGCCGTGTCTGTCTGTCTGTCCCACACCCCCCACCTCTCTCAGGGGTTCTTGTCAGCATCCCACTGTGTGTTCATCAGGTTTCACTGGGGAATGGAAGCCCTAATGAGGCCCTGAGCCCTGTTTCCTGTTGGGGTTTGACCTGGCAGATGTTAAGGTTTCCTCTGGATTCTGATGTCTGTTGATGACCAGTGACCCACCACTATTGTGTCCTGCAGCACCAAACCCTTCTCACCAGGCAGCCACAGCATCTGAATGTGTCCAGCCACACTGTCCAGCTTCTCTTTCCCTACTGTCCCTCAGGTGCAGCAGAGCAAGAGCTGCTGGAATCAAAGCAGCATCCAGTTTCTCTGGGTCCCGACTGATTCTTTTCCCGCATATTTTGAACATTTGTTTTTTTTTTCCACACACCAGGTAAGTATCAGAGCACATGGTAACACCTGTGGTGCAATTGGCACCACAGCCAGCGTTTGCCCTGAGCTCCTCCGTGCCAGCCCAGTGTTTAATGCCAGTAGGGGTATGTAGGCCTTGCTGGGGTGTTCCCAGGTATTTGCCTTCTGTTGTAGGTTAAAACTGTTCCAATGTTGTCCAGTCAGGTTCTGATTGTGGATCGTGGTGATTGTCAACTGCCAAGGGATATTTTTTAATAAATCTGGTCAAGGTATTTCAAATTAATCCAGTCTTGCTGTTTTCAGTTTGTCTTGTCCTGGGTAAGCACATGTTAAAGTTTCTTTTCTCTCTGTGCTTTGGTTCGTGGTCAGGATGTGTCGTACACCAATTTTGGGTGTATTGAAACATCCACCCTGTGTGTGGTTAGTTTATGTGGGGATGTGTAACAAGAAAAGCCCAAAGATCTCTCAGGGAGATGTTTCACAGCAGTTCCTGAAAGTCTGGGCTGTGTTTGTCCATGGTGAGCCTTGGGTGTTGGGCCTGCTGCCATGGTGTGCTTGGCCCAACTAGACAGTGGGGGACAGCAGGGCCAACCTGGAGGATGTTCCGTGTCTCCCATCTTCAGGTGCTGCCAGAGGTGGCACCTCAGGCATGCTGCAGAATGGGATCCACTGGCTTCTTCCTCCTCTGGAAGAAGAAGGCTCCAGGATTGCCCTGGGTGCCGGGAAGGTGAGTGGTACCCGACCCCACAGGTTATTGTTGTGGAGGTGGACCCAGGTTCTGCACCACCTGGCTGTGCCGCTCTCGGGGTTTCCGCTTCCGAGGAACCACCATCACCTCGGGGGTAATGGAGAGGTGCTGCAGCACTTGGAGCCATGTCCCAGTGTGTGACCTGTGGGTGGCTGGAAACTGCCCAGCCTTTGCCCTCCTTGCTTAACCAGAGGCAATATTTCAGCTTTCCTGTGAATGTGAGAACTTGCAGATGACCTCTGGCTCAGGCTTGGGCACATATTAGGACCCCAGTGCCCTCCCAGCTCCAGCACTATGGGAAGTGGGTGTGGAGCACATCTGCCAGCTCCTGCCCTTGCTCCCCTGGGGTATCCTTGGGGGTTTGCTGGGGATCTCCAATCCAAGCTGTTCCCCTGTTTTCCTGGGGCTGCTCCAGCTCTGTCTGGGTCACAGCCCTGGACTCCATCTCTGCCCAGGGAATGCCCATTTGCCTCTCTCTGCTGTGCCATCACCACGACTTCATCAAAGGACTCAGTCCTGGTCCTGCTTCAGGGGCAGCCCATGGAGAAGGTGCTCTCACCTGGCTTCTTCCCCCAGCCACTGCCTTTCCTTTTGACACCAAAGAGCTTTTCCTTCATCTCTGGGTCAAATCTTTCTTTGGAGCAATGATTTCCCCCCTGCTCTCTCTGGTTCCGTGACATTTCAGTCCAGCAAAGCCCACAGCAGTTAGCATTAATGGCTGTGGCCACTGCAGTGGTGTGAGGGACATTGTGTGGCTCTGCCAGGGGACATGCAGGGCTCAGCCTGGCTACAGCAGCTTTGGGTCTCACTCGTTAATCACTACTTTGCTTTTGGTAACTAAACTTCTGTTTGCAACGTCAAGCAGCAATTCTCATTTCCCAGCCTCGCAGAGTTTATGGGAATTTAAGAGCTAGATGCAAATGAACTTGATTAACATGCTTAATGATCTTATAAACCTCATACCCATCTGTCCTGCATATGCTTTGTACTTGACACTCGATGACAAAGTGACCATGTTGGGCTTAGCATGAGGTGCCTGAGAGTGGTAACCTTTGAGAAGAGCCTGGTTCTGTCTAGTGCCAGAGGCACACTGGAGGTGAAATGTATTTTTCCAAAGGCTATGTCCAAGATGGAGATGGGAAATGATGTGTAGAATATGTGGCAGAATGGCACGATCTTAGGAATGATCTGTTAAAAGCAAAGGATCAGCATGGAAACAATTGAAACAAACCCCAATCCCTGTCCGTTTGCAGCCCAAGATCCTGGACTGGATTCCGTGGTGGCACATGATGCATTTCACAGCAGGGAAGCTGTGCTGCAGTCACAGCACTGGGTGCCTTGAGCGATCTCAGGGAATGCTTCTGTCCTTATTTAATGTTATTGAAAAATAGAAAAAATGAGCCTTTACTTCTAGGTTGGTTTGCAAACCCATGGATCTGCCTGAGTAAGGAACAATGCAAACCCCAGACTTGCACCAGAGCCTCCTGAGGGTTTAGGGGCTGTGACAGGGTCTGAGCACAGACTGTCAGCTCTTATACAACAGCATCGAGACAGAGCCACCTCTGTCAGTGGACACTCGGCACATGGGGTAGCCAGTTGGGTGCTGCCACGTGCGCCTCGCTCACCTCGTGGCATGAGAAAAGCAGTGATGTTCTGTTGGTTTCTGCTTTTTGGACATGTGTTTGGAACCAAGCTGAAGCAGAACATGGAATTTTGCAGGCCTGAGAGGGAGAAAGGACCCAGGATGAGCAGCCCTGGGAAGGGCTGTCCTGCCACCACAGCAGGGGTGAGTCTGTGTGTCGGGGCAGTGGAGAGCAGGGAGCACAGTGCATAGCAAAGTGCTGACGAAGGATCTCCTTCTCTCCTCTTGCTCTTGCCAGCTCACATCATGCCAAAGACACCTTGTTCCTGCAGGGGCTTGGATAACACGCCAGCCTGGGCACCCCTCTGCCTTCCACCCTCTGCATGCAGCCTCCTGGTCCAAGGCCAACATCCCTATCATGTTACCAGCCCCATTCCCCTCCAGCACCGGCAGTCATGAAGTTTAGGAGAGAGAATGTTGGAAAGTGTGGAGCTGGAGCTCTAAATAATTGTAAATAGGAGCAAACCAGAGATGTGGTTGCAGGGCAGTTGTTGTCTCTGTGCTGTGGTTGTGGCCAAACTGGGAAGTGGAAGAGAAAACACAACTTTGCAGCAGGTTGGTGGTTTGGGGTGTTTTTTGTGTGGAGTTTGTGTGGGTTTTTGGGGGGAGCTCAGGCATGTGCCCAATGAGCCCAGGCCCCCAGGGCGCCATGATTTGATGGCATTACAAGTGATGTACAAACATGTATTTGTAGCATTTTTTGATAACTCTGTGCCAGCTACACTCTGAATCCTTCTTCCTGGAAAAAGAGGAAATAATTTAACTTTTCTTTCTAATCCGTAGAAAATACAAGGGGAAAGTGCCCCCCTCAAGTGGCTCCTGCCCACAGAGCTGCCATTGCACAGTTCCTGCCCCAGCATCCAGCACTGATCCACACCACAAGAGTCACAGCTGCACCTGTAGGTGCCACTGTGATCCAGCTGGGCATGAACAGCTCTGTTGGGGACAGGTCCTGCTGGTTCAGCTCCTTGTCTCCCAGGAGCTCCCCCAAACTCTGCCTAGTGAACTCATCTCATCTCATCTCATTGCTGAGAGGGGTCACAGGGAGCCTGTGGAGAAGGGAACATCCACAGGAACAGAGGAGCTGATGTAATACCAGGATGGTACCTTGACCCAGAGGTCCCCTGAAATGGTTTTTAGCCCTGAAGGTGCCCAGTTTGCAGGTGGTGGAGTTCTGTAAAGGCTGTCATAGCTGTGCTGATGCCAAGTGCACCTAGGGGCATTAGGAAAGGGGAGTCAGATGTGACAGGCTGAGCCTCCCACTGAGGTCTTGCAGCATGTGTCACTCTCTGCTTCCAGGCCATGTACCAGGACTCATCCTTCCCTGCTGACCCCCATTCTGGGAGTTATATCTGGTCTCCTCCTTTCTGGATGGGTTTTGGGGTGTCCATGTGCTACCTGCACATGGAAGAAGGTTATCTCTTGCTTTTATACCTGCTGTATAAAGGTGTAAATGCCGGAAGGCCCCTCATCGCCAAAGATGTGTCCCAAAGAGTGAAGATGCCAGGAAAGACCCCACAAAGCAACGGGACTGTGATAGGCGGAAACCTGCAGTTCTCCCTTTTGTCCCCGCCAGCAGCCGGGGCTAGAGTGGCCTTGAGGACAAGGGGACAGGAGGGGCTGGCAAAAGCACCGGGCCTGGCATGTCCCGCCCTTTATCATCCCCTAGGGCCGCCCGCCAGGCTCCTTTGCTCCCGTGCTGCGCCGTGCAGAGTCCGGCAGTGCCGCTCACAGCGGCCCTGGGGCTTGAGGGGACCAGCTCTGGGGCAGCCACATCTCAGAGCAGCACAGGGACTGGGGGGAACGGGGCGGGGAACAACCGTGGGGCGGGAGCCTGTTGGCCACAGGAGAGATGATCTGAAAATCCTGGTCAAGTGAGCGTCAGGAAGAGCCACGGCATCCAACTGCAACAAGCAGGTGTTTGGCATCACAGAAGCTGCGGTGGTGATGGCAGGAGAGGAGATGGTGGAGAGTGAAGTGATGAATGTGCAAAGGCACATTGGCTTGAAGGGACTCAAAAAGTGACATTTCCACGGCTGAAATGAGGCTGTTCTGGTGGCATTGTGACCTGAGCAAGGCCAGGGGTCCCTCGCAGCTGCGACATTGCTGAAGGCATGGGACAGGTCACCTCCTGCCTGTGAGGCCATGGGGATGTGCAGCCCTGTGCTCGAGGCAGCCTGGCCGTGGAGCTGGACATCACCTTCGGTCAGCAGGACCTTGCTCAGTCCCGAGCCACTGTCCCTGAGCCATGTGTGCACTGAGTTGTGTCCAGCCTCAGCAGGAGCCGAGGGTAGCACAAAACCCCCGGGGCTCTGCTCTGCCGGCTTGTCCTCTATTCTCTCCGAGCTTCCCATCGCCCGTGGTTTGAGCAGGCAAAAGGGGCAAGAGGCTCTTCCTCACAGACTGGCTCTCCCCTCGGCCCGGCAGGGTAAGGTGTGGGAGGGAAATGGTTAAAAAGATAATGTTTGGCACCACAAAAGGGCTCTGTACAGTGGGTGGGGTCACAGGCGTCTCCTCCGTTTGGCTCCCCAGGGAGCTGCTTCACACCCTGCTGCAGGTGACGTGCTGTGCTCTGCCTCGGGTGACCTGGCACCACTCCGCGTTTTGGGGCTGTCCCCAAGCTGGAGCCTGTACTGATTTAGTGCGTTTCTGTTGCCCTCCAAGTTTTTCGATGCATTTTAGCGCTTGGAAAAGTCCTGCACATGGTGCCAGGGACACGGGGCAGGCTGGGGGGCACAGGGCTGCGATGTATGGGGGCATACAGGGCAGGATGTGGGGCTGTGCTCTGTGAGGCCATGTGGGGTAGGGTGTGATGTCGTGTTCTATGGAGCCATATGGGGGGCAGGTGTGGGGCTGTGCTTGTGGGGCAGGGTGTGGGGCTATGTAGCATGAGGCCACGCTCTGTGGGGAATGTGGGGTGCATAGGCAGCCTCTGCTTTATGGGGGGACCCAAGCCATGCTGGATCCACATCACTGCATCCCCAACCCAAGGACCTGCCTAAGCAGGGTGGGTCACACAGCAGCTGTGGATGTGCCTGGCCATGAAACACTCATCCACTGCAACATCCTCCAGCGCCCTGTGCTCTTCCAGTCCCGGTACCAATCCCAGGGTTCTTCCCAGCAGGAATCAGCCCACTGAAGGAGTTTGCTGCTCTCTTCTGGCTTTAGACACATTTCGAATTGGAGGATTCCTCTTTTTCAAACCGCACAGAGGGGACTCGTGCACACACAGGGTTAATTGCAACGAAAGCAGCCCCCCCGCGCCGGCCGGCCCCTGGCAGCCCTGTGCCCGGGTATTTATAGCACCGTGAACTTTGAGCGTGTCCAGGGAGCGGGCAACGCTGTCCGCCGGGGACGTGGGGACGGCCCCGGCAGAGCTGGAGGCTGCCGGGGGTCCAGGCCCAGGCTTCAGCAAAGCAATCCAGAGCATCCAGCAGCACATCCCGGCCCCCTGTGCCCCACACACCCCATAGCCAGGCAGCTCCGGGGCACCCAGGGACCCCCGGCTGTGGGACCCCTGTGAACGCACCTGGGTGGCCAAGGACGTGGGGTTGAGCCTCCTTCAGCCACAGCAGCATCAGAGCAGCATCCTCCCAAGCTGATGTTCCAGGTTTTGAGCTGCCATTCCTGGTTTCGGTAGGGGCTGAATGCAGGTATCTTCCCTTTTCCATGACAAACAACAGGCAGAAGATCCCACCTCTTCACGGTGTCTCGGGGCAGATTCCTTCTCATCAGACAACCTGCCAGCCAGCTCACCATGTCCTGGAGAGAAAACATCAGGTGTGGCTTCATTACTCTGAAATTAGGCAGAGGAAAGGGAGAGTATGGGTGGTAGGGGATGGGAAGCCTGTGTGTGTAAAGCCTTGAAAAAGACCTATAACAAAAACCAAAACAAACAAAACCCCCAAACAAACAAACAAGCAAATCCTCTTTTTTTTTTTCTCTCTTTTAGCAGGTGGCATTGGATGCCCCCATTGCAGGGGCAGCCCAGAAAGCCAGCGTTATCCTGGGCTCATCCCAGAGTATGGGCAGCAGGTGAGGGTGGGATTGTGGTGAGATCCCACCTGCAGAGCTGCTTCCAGTTCTGGGGCACCAGCATCAGAAGGATGTGGAGCTGCTGGAGCCAGTCCAGAGATGCTCCACGGGGATGCCCCAAGGGCTGGAGCCCCTCTGCTCTGGAGCCAGGCTGGGAGAGCTGGGGGTGCTCACCTGGAGGAAGAGAAGGCTGCAGGGACACCTCAGAGCCCCTTCCAGGGCCTAAAGGGGCTCCAGGAGAGCTGGAGAGGGACTGGGGACAAGGGATGGAGAGACAGGACACAGGGAATGACTTCCCACTGCCAGAGGGCAGGGCTGGATGGGATATTGGGAAGGAATTGTTCCCTGGGAGGGTGGGCAGGCCCTGGCACAGGGTGTCCAGAGCAGTTGTGGCTGCCCCTGGATCCCTGGCAGTGTCCAAGGCCAGGATGGACAGGGCTTGGAGCAGCCTGAGATAGTGGAAGGTGTCCCTGCCATGGCAGGGGTGGAACAAGATCCCTTCCAACCCAAACTATTCCATAAAAAGGGCTATGAAGGCACCCAGGGGCTGCAGTGTGGGGATCTCTGGAAGACCCCAGCCCTACTGGTCAGTGCTTCTTCAGGATTTCAAGTCTGGAAGTTGATTGGCGCCTTATTTTTGGGAATGATTGAGACTGAAGCAGAGAGGAGAACAGGAAACCCTGGTCTGCCATGCCTCCATCCACAGTGGGATTCTGCTCCAACTACTCCATCTGCTGAGATCTCCTTGACTCCAAATTGATACGTGGCTTTGCACAGAAGGTCTAGAAGAGGGGGAGGTGGGCATCAAGGATAATTAAAGAAATGGAGAAGCTTTCACCCAAGAAAGAACTATACAGGCTGGGATGCTTCATCCAGGGCAGGAAATGACAAGTGAATAAGACAGAAAGAGAAGTGAAGTTTTCCCCAAGTCAGAGAAGTCTGGGTGGATCTTCGTGAGGACAGTGGGAGATTTCTGGTACTATGAGATGAATCTCTGACAAAAGGTTATCTTCTCCTGGGGCCAAGTGTAGGCTTTGCAGACCTGATTACTGGAAACCCACCAAGGCCATGGGTTATTTTTGCCCTCAAAAGCAGCTGAAATGTTTTGAGCAAAATTCCCTACTTTTCCTGTGTTTTCACTGTGCTTCTGCCCCCTGAAGAGAGAATTTCATTTGCTGTGGGTAATGTGTGACAGTGTTGTAAGCAAAAGAAAACTGGATCCTGTAAAGGGCAGTGTCTTGAAATTGTGATCATGGAGGACAAGCCTCATTTATATTTACAAATATACACAGATTTGTACAATTACACATCCCAGCTGGCTCTGAGGGCAAGTGCTCAAGGTTGCCCCTCTTTTCCTGAAAGCACTGGCAATTTACTAGTGGGAAAAATTATTTTATATCCTTGGGAAAATATAAGGGAGTTGCTGTTGCCCTCTGAAATGTTTTTAGGTCCTGCCCACACCAGGAATGGCCACAGAGCTTTGCATCAGCAGGCAAAGGAGCAAGCACTGAAATATCAAGGAAGGAAAGGGAGGAATGGTTTCAGTCTTACAGATTCCTGCATAAAATAGAGGCTAAAGCATGTGTTCAAAATGATTGAGCGAGGACACTGCTCATTACATAAGGTTGTTGGGGGGAAAAAATAGGCTGATTTACATTTTTATAGGAAATAAAAGGAGGTTTGTGGGTGACATAGCACCTTCCTCTGAGAATGTCAGTGTGAGATAAGTGGGCTTCAAAGGGAAGAGTAACCATTTTCCTGCAGGGACGGAGTCCATCCCAGAGAGCTGAGTCTGGGAGAAAAACGCTTTTTGAAGGAAATTTTTGTTGCTGTAACAAATACGTTTATTTAGCACAATTCACATTGACTGCAAGGTTGCTACTTCTCATTTCTGCTGGTTCCTCTGAATTTTGGTGAAGCTTTGGGTAGCAGGAAAACCAAACTGCCTCTGTTTTGTGGATGTGGTGTTTTCAGGGCAGGAATTTCAGGGCAGGAGGAGAGGTCAATGTGCTTTTTAAGAGTGGGGGGGATTTTGTCAGGGTTGGAGTTTAGTGATACTTTCATTTCATTCACAGTGAGTCACCTGGTGGGGTTTTACCCTGGTTTCAGGTTGGTGGCCCTCTGAGATTTGCTGTGCTGTGCTTCAGATCCACGGCTGTCTGGCAGAACAATTCCGGTTGCTCAAAAGCACCGATTAGCATAAATGAAGGAGTGGGTGAAATGTTCATTATATTGCCTACTGTCATGTTTGTGTACCAGATTTTGTTACCATCTGTCATTTCTGTTTTCTTGTTGTTGCCAAAAGTTGTCATTCTGAATGGAGGGTGGAGACTTATCTTCAAAAGCCAACACGAGATAATTTTAGGTACTTCAGGGCTCAAGTGCTCCGTGCTGGGTGTCAGTGGCCCTCATGTACATCAGCCCCACGTGTCTTTGGTAAAATCTGGGCAATGGTTTAGATAAAGGAGTTTTTGAAACCATTGGGGTCATGCAAATACACGAGATTCTCATCTCTTGCAATTTAAAAAGAGTATCTGGTCCTTACAATTGCAAAGGAAAGCTTGAAAATAAATATGTTTTCCTTAATCTTAAAAAAAAATACAGAGTACAGAGAAGGGTGTATGTAGGGACACAGCAGTGTTAAAATCCAAGCACTTGCCCAGAGATCTGACTGAGGGAAGCAACAGCTCCTCTATAAGGGACTGTAGCATCCCCAGATAATTTCCAGAGATGTAAATATCCCAGGGACTGAAGCTGGACAAATTCAACCTTGAAATGAGCCGCAGCTCTCTTACAGCAGCAGTGGCTGTGTACTGCGACAGCGTGTGAGGGGAGCGGTGCCTGCACCGGGGCTCGCAGCCTTTCAAGCAAAATTAGCTCATTTCAACCACATGGTTTTAATGCAGCAACTGGGAGGAAGGGCTCAGCCTGCAAGCAGGGAGCTAGGAGGTGAAGCCTCGAGGATTTCTTGTCTTGTCCAAGTGCTTTGAGATCATCCGGTCTGAAAGCTCAGTGTCCTGTGCCAGTTGGGGAGAGAGAGGGCTCAGGGTGCCTGGATCATCCTCCTTTCATCGGGCTAGAGCACCAGGCTGCTGCTGTGAACTGCCAAACCCTCCCTGGCAGTGCCAGGCCCATGCTGGCACCTCGTCACTTCCTGTGTCAGCCCACAGCAGCTCTGCTCTCCCCAGGGTTGCTGGGTTTTAATCTGGCCTGAGTGACAGGACTCAATGTTCACCTGAAATGCAGTGACTTATGACATCCAAATACGTAGAAAAGATACTCTAATTACTTCAACTGGACTTAAACTCCAGGAAAATACAAAGCCAGTCAGTTTGGGGGTTTTTTTGTGCTAGTTTGGGCTCAGCTAGTGGTGCAAAGTCATAACCAAAGCCATGATGTCCCAGTGTTGTCATGGGAACTCTCGCTGGTCACTGCTTCCTCCAGAAGAGCTGGGGAAGGAGGAGATGGAGCTGCCTTTGCTCTGGAAGTGGCAGAGATCACTTTAGACACCTCTGATCGAAAGCTGGGGGAAGACCAATACCATGTAATGACTGCAGTAATTACTGGGTACTTCTTTGAAGATGTCTCAGGTATCTGTATTGTGTGTTATGATCTGTATTATGCACCTTCCAGTACCTAAAGGGTTTCCAAGAGAGCTGGAGAGGGACTTTAGATGAAGGCCTGGAGTGACAAGACAAGGCTTCCCACTGTCAGAGGGCAGGGTTAGAGGGGATGTTGAGAAGGAATTATTCCCTGTGAGGGTGGTCAGGCCCTGGCACAGGGTGCCCAGAGAAGCTGTGGCTGCCCCTGGATCCCTGCAAGTCTCCAAGACCAGGTTGGACAGGGCTTGGAGCACCCTGGGACAGTGGAAGGTGTTCCCTGCCTATGGCAGGGGGTGGCACTGGATGAGCTTTAAGGTCCCTTCCAACTCAAACCAGTCTGGGATTCTATGAAAACCCTGTATTTTATCAAGTCTTTGGGTACTTTTATAATACAGATTTGAGGTAACAGCTCTGTCATGTTTTAACACTTCAGTAATTTAAATTGTCTTTTCCTAGCTCAAATTCTCCCATATTTGCTCTCTCCCAGAGGGTAAGTCTACAAAGCTCACGAGCAAATTCCATCCGAGCCTTTCAGGATGCTGTGAACATCACTGACAGCCGTTGTGAAAAAGTTGGGTCTGGGTTTGTTTCAAAAGTGTGAAATAGATTTCAGAGCTCTCATATTCAAACCAGCCTGGTAAATTGCCCTAAATGAGCACCAAGTGTCATCTTGTGTGGGTGACAGAGGAATCTGGAATGCAGCTGAGAAGCCTTTGGACAAGCAGGAGGAAGTGGGCTTGGGCCATGGGGAATGGAGCTGACCTGGCAGAGGGGCCAAATGGGCTGATTTAATAAATGTGGTCATACACTGGATGTGGAGGAGCTGGGGGACTGAGATGAGGTGCAGTAGTTTGTCAGGCCCTGCTCCAGGATGACAATGATGGGACCTCCAGGCTGGGTGATGGAGAGCTGATCTCCACTTCCCTGGTAAGCACAAGGCTGAGGTAAGCTGATATGGGGTGGAAGAAAAGCAGGAAAAATGGGATTTTCTCATCTTAATCTAATGTGCTGTTGGCTTAAGACAGAAAGACAAGCAACCTCAGCTGATCTAGGATGGAAGCACAGAGCACATCGACAGCCAAGCCATGAAACTCTGTGCCACAGGAATTAACCATCATGCCCAAGGTGGACAGCTTGGGGTGAAAAGTTAATCCTGATATAATTAGAGACAGCCTTGTAACAGCAAAATCGTGCAGTCACAGGTCACAGGGTGAGATGCTACCAAGACCTTGCAGTGTGTCAAGTCTTGCAGGAATGGGACAAGAGTGTAACAGAAATCATCTGCCTCATGCTTCAAAGGATGGAGCACTATCCTGAGAGAGCTGGGGAAGGTTTCTCCATCCACCAAATGAGGTGTTTGGCCTTGAGGAACTCAGGCAAGAATATCATGGCCAACCAAGGACACAAACCCCAAAGTAATTAAAATGCATCTAGACTGATGTGCAGGTATGTTAAAAGAGTTTCCTGACCTTTACAGGGATTGTTTTATTCCCTGGAGCATCACATTTTATTACTCTTGCATTCTACATAATTTATCATAGAAAAATAATATTTTGGCTATAAACTTATTTGCCTTCATTTAAGCTCTGCAATAGTATTTAACTTTCTGGTCCTTTTTGAAACTAATTTCCCCAGGCAAATTACATCCTGTACCAAGAGATTCTTGCCATTAATGTCACAGAACGGGACACCACAGCTGGGGGGGAAATTTCTTTGAAAACCTTGAAAGCAGCAAAGTAGAGCACCTCATTGGAATCATTCTCTCACAGGTTTTCCAGAGGAAACAATCCCAGCTTTTCTTGTGCTGATTATCACCATCACCTCAGTAACTTTGATGCCCTGCTGTGATCCCCTTAATCTGAACAGGGTGCCCAGAGAAGTTGTGGCTGCCCCTTCTCTGGGAGTGTTCAAGGCCAGGTTGGACGAGGCTTGGAGCAACCTGGGATAGAGGAAGATGTTCCTGCCCATGGCAGGGGGGGAACAGGATGGTCTTCAAAGTCCCTTCCAAACCAGTCTGTCATATTTCTATGAGCTAGAAGCCGTAATGACAATAATTAGTTCTACTTTCACCTGAGCCCATTATTTAGGCCCTCGTGCAAACTTAGGGGTGAAAGGTTTTCCAGCTAAAGCCCTCGTGTTGTGTTTGGGAGAAACACTGGACTGAGTCACCAGGAAAGGTTTGGGTTTGGCTCTGTGCTGGGCACCCAAGAAGTGCCAGGTACAATTCAGGCAGCCAAAACAAGGCAATAGGAGGAAGATGTTCCTGCTCCAACTGGGATGCATGAGAGCCAGGTTGTCCAAGGAGCTGCCTGAGAGAACCACAGGGCTGGAGAAATAGTAGAGCCTTTTAGCTGGTTGTTGCCATAACAAGAAAACATAAAGAATTTGGTTTGAATCAAATGTGAAAAATTTGCTGAAGGAGAAGGTGAGTGGATTGATGTGTTTTAGTCATTTTGTCCTTTCTCACTCCCTTTATTTTCCCAGCTTTGGACATACAAGCTGTTTTTAAAGTTTTGCTCACACAGCAGGGAAATTAGGTGTTTTCACTGACAATTAATAAATCAGAAGGTTCCAGTGCTTTCTAAATTCTGAAAGCTGAAACTTTGGGGGGTTTTCTGAGTACTTACTGAAGCCCTGAACACCCCAGAGTTACCTGCAGAAGGTGAAGCTTTCCACAAACACCTTATCTGCTAGAAAAAGGGTGAAAAGAGTCATCATCATCCATCTTGTGGGGCAATGTGAGGCTGGGCCAATCCCACTTTCTACTGGTCCCAAACCAAGGAACTTTGAGTTTCAAGCTCCTTTGGAAGTTGCTCTTTTTTTACCCAAAACAAGGAAAAAACTCATGTGGTGGGGGAAGAGCAAGGCTGGAGGCACAAACAGGCAGTTAATGTATTCCCCTTGTCAACCCAGATCAATGCCCTCCCTGCCCTGATGAATATTGAAGAATTTCATACAAATTGGAACTGGTTCAGCAGGACAGTTTTCCAAGACCCAGCCCAGAAAGGCTTCCTGGTCGCCGCTGGGGGCCCTTTCCTCTATGGGAGGAGTGCACAGTCCACAGGAAGAAATCCTTCCCTGTGAGGGTGGGGAGGCCCTGGCACAGGGTGCCCAGAGCAGCTGTGGCTGCCTCTGGATCCCTGGAAGTGTCCAAGGCCAGGCTGGACAGGGCTTGGAGCAGCCTGATCTGGTGGAAGGTGTCACTGCCCACAGCACAGGGTTGGAATAAAGGGGCTTTAAGGTCCCTTCCCACCCAAACCATTCCATGATTCTATGACTGCACATGTCAGTGTCAGAGCAAGGACAGGGCAGCCACCTGAGTCTGTAGCATTCTCCAAGAACTTGGGCAGAGTTAACTCATGGAGTCTAATGCAGAGGATGAGGGACCTGTCTGCCACCTAAATCCAAAACATTTCACAGCTGGCTTTTAACTCAGCAGAGAGAGAGAGAAGCTGACACTGCAGAAGAGCTTGGGGTTGCTCTCTGGATGACTGTGGGAGTTCAGCAGAGTCTCTGATGAAAAATAAAGTTTTTCAAGAGTTGTGATGAGTTGAATCCACAGCAAAAAGCTTAAAGGCTAGTGTGGGAGCCAGGATTAACACTGAGAAGGCACAGAGAGTTTCCCAGGAATTAAGCTCCTTGAGATAACCAAGTCTTGCACTAAAGCTGTGACTGATAGCAAGAAGAGAAGAAGCAGAGGGACAGGCAAGGCTGAATGGAGCAGGAGGAATTGCAGAGCTGTACTGTTGTGGCTGCCTCCACCAACCAGGACAATGGCAGAGCAGGGAAAAATGCCACCAGTGTCCCCATGGCCTGGCTTGACAGTGGCTCAGCAGAGTTCTGCACTCAGGTGACTAACAGGATGGTGGTGAGACTGTGAACTTGGCCAGAGTTTTCTTGGGAACACCAGATGTTGCTGCAGCAAAAAATAAGGACTGTCAGCCATAACACAAGGAGGGCAGTTCCAAATGTCATCCTGGACACTTACGTGAAGTCACTGCATTGCTGTGAGCATTGCTACTGATTAGAAAAAAAAATGCAAGCTATATGTAGAGACAGAAAAAAAAAAAGAACGATGAGATTTATAGTAATGAATTACTTCCACAAAAGACATATGCATTGTGTCCAAGTAGGTTAATAAATGCTTGGATGGCATTGAATTGGAAGGAGCAATGCTTCGTGTGGTCAAAAGTGCTGAGCACTTGATTACAGAATCATAGGATAGTGTTGTTTGGAAGGGACCTTAAACCCTCTTTCATTCTACCCCCCTGCCATGGGCAGGGACACCTTCCACCAGACCAGGTTGTTCCAAGCCCCATCCAGCCTCGCTTTGGACACTTCCAGGGATTCAGGGGCAGCTACAGCTTCTCTGGACACCCTGTGCCAGGGCCTGCCCACCCTCACAGGGAAGAATTTTTTCCTAATATCTAAGCTAAACCTACTCTCAATTTGAACCCGTTCCCCCTTGTCCTGTCACTACATGCTCTTGTAAATAGTCTTGTACCATCCTTCCTTTCAGTTCCCTGTAGGTACTGGAAGACCTTGTCTCTGTGATGCCATCATGGAATGAGCAGAGGACAGAAATGGCATGGGAAGAATCTGATCTGGAGACACCTTTCAAGGGATGAGGAATGAAGATGCTGACAGGTTTGAAGATCCTGACAGGCCAGTGCTCTGAGCTGTGTGGAGGGAACAGAATGAATGGAAGGAAGCACCAGCCCTGGTGGGAAGAATGAGGTCTTGCTCCGAGATCCAGGTTCAGGCAAGAGGTGGAGCCTGTGTGAATGTGGCAGAGGGGAGAGTGAGCAGTGCTCACCTCTGAGCTCAAGCTCAGCACCCAAGCTTGGACTGTGCATCTGGGATTCAGCTCATGCCAAGCTGTTAGTGGCAGCACCTGAAGAGCTTGTGAATGCCCTCTCCTACTGATGGTGCAATGGGAAGCCCACAACTTTAACTGGGACACAAGGCAGGGAGGTGGGAAACACTGAAATCTTCCCATCCCAAGTGGCCAGAGTGTATCTATGGGCATCCTGCCTTTCTCTGTGCTCAGGGAAGGGAATATTTCACCATAATCTGCAGGGGAAAAAATGTAAAATGTTCTGTGTCTTTATTTTGGCCCATGTTGGCTGAAAACACCCATAAACCACTAATTGCAACTGCTAAAAGGGACCTGGCAGACATGAAACTTGCCCAGATTACCCAGATTACTATTTTATGGGTAGAAATATGATTTTCAAACTGACTGTGGGGCAGGTTGCAAGCTGGTGTCAGAGATGAGAAAACATAATGTCGCAGAGCCCAAAGACAGACATTTTTTGTAGCAGTTTACTTTAAAAAAAAAGCAAATGGACTGTTGTCCCTCAGACAAAGTCTGAGATTTGTCAAGCAACAACCCAGAGAGAGAGCACAAAGATTTATACAGATTTTTCTTAATAGTTTGTCAGGCATGGCAAAGTTACAGGCAACTTCAGCAAAAAGGCTTCACGTTTGAGACTTAAGAAAGAAGGCCCCCCTCAGAGTGACAGATTCAATTATGCTGATGACAGAAGACTCTGTTTTTTCTGAACTGATCCTCTTGCTTTGGTCAGATAACCTTACCTATTACTTGGGGGATTCCTCCACACCAGAGTTAGATGGTCCTGACAGATGATGGGCAGGATTTTCAGCAATTTGCAGAAAAGTCCAAGTCTGCGTCAGTCCCCAGCAGACTTTATTCAACAAGTAGGTAGGAAATGGCTTAACATTAATGAATACTTTCTGAAAAGGAGAGCAGAATCATATCTGATTGGTGCTTGTGGGATATCACCCACAGAACATGTTTAGACACCTGCAAATACTCTTTCTGCATGAAATTAAGCAAGGAGACCCTTTGGGACATGTGTCAAGCTCTGTAGCCCAAGGAGCCGAGGGTTTGCAGAAGTTCACAGGCACACAGCTAAACACAAAACAGTTCTGTGATTGTGGTCCCTGGGTTACCACCACTTCCTGAACACCACGGAATTCACACACACAATGAAAATCAGAAGCCAGAAACAACAGTTATTTCACATAAAATTGCTCCACAATCCCATGAGTGCAGGGTGTGTGTAACCAGACGTGCCTGGAGAAAGACTAGGCAGCACCTTCTGCAGTATTTGGGAGGAGAGGAGGCAACAGGCTCTGGGCTTTTCTTCTATCCTGGAACAGCTTTGGCAGCACATGGGGATGGTAAGGCCACCAGGTGCTGGGACATAACATTACCAGGAAAAACAGACTCCCATTCCCAATGAGAACTCCTCTGATGGTGCCACAGTCACTACAAGTTACAGGGCAGAGCTCCTCAGAAGTTATTCAAACACTGCTAATTGTTTTGCTGTAAGGTTTTGAGGTCACAAGCTATAGAAATGATACTTCCATGTTTTGGGTGGGGAAGGAAGGTAGGATCTCAGGAACTGTGTCTTTAAGCGGCTTAGTTCTGGAGACAGGAAGTCTGGCGATGGGCTGCAGCAGTGCAGATTTTATTATGCAATTTCTCTTGGAACTAGTCCCTGAATAAAGGAGTTATCCATTAAGCACCTACTTCACCCTCCCTCCTGAGCACCGCAAACGAAGGCCTCAGGAATCCTTTCAAGGGCTTACCCATCAGCGCGGGAGCAGGGAGCCATGCACTGGGGTCCAGACTAGGAATATTGGTGTATTTGATACAGTGTCTTTCAAAGGGTTTCTCTTCATTAAATCCTCCTACTCTGTTTGAGCTTGTTCCATGTTTGGCATTACCAGTGGGTGAGGCCATCCAAGTCTTGCAATACTGATACCAAAGGGCTGTGGTACCCCAGGCTACTCTTGGGCCTTCAGGGTATTTAATCATAGCTCTCTTTCCAGGGGCAGTGGATAACAGCCAAGGTCTTCCTCTCCCTCCTGCCATTAACCCAGTGCTGTTCTGATCCCATGGCAGGGGCAGCTGGGGCCATCCTAAGGGGACATTACAGCACAGAGAAGCTGCAGGACACCATGGCAGTAGGTTCCTCCTCCTCTGCCCCTACTGCCTGGGGTAAAGGATTCCCTCTCTCCAAAGTACCTTCTTTCCCTCCCACTCTGCTCCTGGGACTTGCAGCCCCGCTCTGACTTCACTGATGTGGCAAGCCTCGCATTTGCTATAAAGACAGAGGAGCCATGGTCTCTCTATATCCTCTGCTTTTCTCCCAACAGTGTGTACATGGCATTTCCCTCAGAGGCACCAACACAGCAGCTCCTGTCACAGCACTGGGGCTGTCAGGGCCCCTGCCTCAGCAGCTGTGTGCTCAGGGCTACAGCACTGCTGTAACATGGACGTGTTGCCCAGCACCAGGCAGCATGAACATCCTCTGGAGAGGGGGAGTAGCTGTGGGACCACTCAGGATCTGTCTCCAGTGGTAAATAATCTCCATCCTGACTTTATCCCAGGGCTGCAGAGTTAGTGCAGCAGCAGGGAAGGGGGTCATGAGGGGAGCAAAGTGCTATGGAGGGCTCCTGCTGTCAGCCACTCCAGCATATCCATAAGTGATGTAATTGTAGAACCACAGACTTGTTTGTGTTTGAGGGACTTTAAACACCAGCTCATTCCACCTCCCTGCCATGGGCAGGGACACCTTCCACTAGCTCAGGTTGCCCAGGCTGTAATGACCAAGGCAAACACAAAGAGTGATCCAAGACACTGTCAAAATACACCAACCAAACTTGTTAAAAAGTTCAAGCAGGAGCCAGAAAAAGACACTGCTGTCCTCAGCTGTGCCTTAGAGTCTGACCTGACTCCCACCCCTCACCTCCAACAGCAAAATATTTTCATTTAACCTTAACTGCTTAATATATAAATGCTATACACTCTATATAAATCCTGTAAATGCTTTATACCACAGTAAAATGCTGCTGGACAAGAGCTGCTGCTTTTACATCTAGAAGCACTGTGAGACACTGAACCCTGTCCCACACTGAAACATCCTGAAACAGATGGGAATTCACTGCTTTTGAAGGAAATTGAAGCAGGCACAACCAGAGAGCCCTTACTTGCGTAACTAATGAGTTAAAAGTGATAGAAGCAGAGGCCTGTCAGAGACCTCCAAGTGATTACAGCCAGACCTCAGCAAGGACAGGCACCATGTAAATAAATACAGAATTTGCAAGTAAATGTAATGAAATTCATGTAAATGTAGAAGTAAATATAATGAATTCAAGTTTTGCAGTAAACAAAAGGCAGACTTACTCTTTGCAAAGGAATCTGTCATTATAGATCTCCTTTAAACCAATAAATTATTGCTGTTGAATCCATCTCAGCTTATGGAGCTTTTCAACACATCCTCAGAATTGTGTCCAGACCTTCTCCAGCCTCTCCTCCCATTGTGGCTGCCCTTGGAGGACATTCCAACATGAAGGCAATGAAAACAGCCCCAAGCAACCTGTTTGGGTACAAGGAGCTCTGCTGCCACACACATCACCGGGCTTATAGGACCTGATTCTCAGGTTGGAAACCAGTATGGAAATCCATGGAACTATATGAGCTCCAGTCTTCTAAACCTGTTTTGTGCTGGGGAAGTCTGTCTAGACAGAGGAGAAAGTGTTTGTAAAGTGAGGCTGGGTTTGATGCTGATGCCTGAGAGTGGGTCAGCTCCAATGGGCTACTCTGAGGGCATGGGGGAAAATGGGGGCACTGAGGGGGAGCTTGGGAGGAGATGTTGTGAGGGGGACATTGAGAGGGAATGTCCAGAGTGGGATTGAGAGGGAAAACTGCAGGGAGTGACTGAGAGGAAAAAACTGAGAGGGGACACTCTGAGGGGGACATTGGAAAAGATCATCTCTGTGGGACTGAGAGGGGAAGCTGAAAGGTGACTGAGAGGAAACTGAGAAGGGAGACTGTGAGGGGGTGGCTGTGAAGTGGACATTGAGAGAGGACATCCATGGTGAGACTGAGAAGGCAGACTGGAAATGTAACTGTGAGGGACTGATGGGAGTCAGAGAGGGAAAACTGAGGATGACTCAGGGAGAGACTGAGAGGGGACATCCATGGTGAGATTGAGAGGAGAGGCTGGGGTGGGGGCTCTGAGGAGTATGAGGGGAAAAAAGACTGTGAGGGGGCATTGAGCCATCCGTGGTGGGACTGAAAGGAGAGATTGTAGGGGTGACTCTGAAAGGACTGAGAGGGGAAGGGGGGGGGATCATGGGGAGATGTGGAGGGGGCACTGTGAGGGGGGCACTGTGACATCTGAGGGGATTCAGAGAAGGGACTGTGGGGGAGACTGGAGAACGACTGAAGAGAGGGCTCTGAGGGACTGAGGGGAGACTCAGAAGACCCAATGAGCCGTCCATGGTGAGAGTGCGAGGGGAGATTGTGGGGGTCACTACGAGGGGACTGAGGAAAAAGGGAGACTGTGGGGAGTCTTGGAGGGGTCGCTGTGAGGGGAGCACTGAGACATCTCTGGTGGGACTGAGGGGAGACTGCGGGGGACTTTGTGACGAGGGAACGACGTCTGAGGGGAGTCGGAACACTGTGAGGGGACAGCTCTGGGGTCCTGAGGGGGAGCCCCGACAGGAGCAAACAGGAAAGACCGAGGCGAGGACTTGGGGGGAGGAGAAATGCACTCTTGAGGGGACTGAAGGGAGACTATGAAGGGGCACGAAAAGAAGGCACCTGAGACATCTCAGGGGACGCTGTGAGGGGGTACTGCGGGGGGAGCCCCGACTGAAGCAAACAGGGGAGACCGAGGCAGTAGAGGAGATCACCGAGGCGGGGCACGGCGGCGGAGAGCGAGCACACGGCCCCGCAGGCACGGTGTGTGGGGCGGGGTCGCCGCCCGACTCCCCACCGTCCCCGAGCCCCTCAGCGGAGCAACTGAGGACGACGCCGGGGGCTTCCGGCGCCGCGCGCGCCTTTCCGGCAGGG
>WBNO01028794.1:213727-312549 GCA_013400575.1 Peucedramus taeniatus | reverse complement strand
GGAGGGGGGGCCTGGGGGACCGCCCGCCCTGCCGCGGTTCCTGGCGGGGGTGGGTTGGGCCTCCTGCAGTCGAAGTTACCGGGCGGGACCCGTACGCCAAGTACCGTCCCGGCTATAAATAGCGGTTGGAAAGAGACGTTTTTTGAGTTGGGTTTCCTTTCTTTTCCTCCATCAGCTTCGTTTTTAGTGCCTCGGTTTGGGTGAAGGGGGTAGGCAGGTGAGTGGGGTGCGGGTAGGGAAGGAGAAGGGCCAGGCATGGGAAGCACCGACCATCCTGCTTATTGTACAGTCACAGAATGGTTCGGGTTGGAAGGGACCTTTTTAAGCCAGTCTTGTTCTATCTCCTGCCATGGGCAGCGACAGCTTCCACTATCCCAGGCTGCTCCAAGCTCCGTCTAGCCTGGCCTTGGACACTTCCAGGGATGGGGCAGCCACAGCTTCTCTCGGCAGCCTGTGCGAGGGCCTCACTATCGTTAAAGGAAGGAATTTCTCCCCGATGCCGAATCTAAATCTACCCTCCTTCAGCTTACAGCTGAAGATGCCTTCTTGGAAGAGTAGTTGAGGTTTCTGTCTACTCTTTAAACCCCACAGATTGCCCACAGCTAATAGCCCTATACAGGCTTTTTCACTGTGCCCCTGTGTGTGACACACTAAGGAATAAAAACTCCTTAATAGCTTCTTAGTCATAGAATTATTTGGGTTGGAAAGGACCTTGAAGACCATCTAATTCTACCCTCCAGTTAATACTTAGTGCTTTTTTTTACCTCCCAACCTGTGACCAAGGTTTTAAGGCATTTGGTTTAAACTGTTTCAAGCATTTTTCCTTTAAACCCCAAACGATTTGCCGATAATAATTGAAGTTATGGGGTTGCTCGTATGCCGAAATGCCTGGCAGTCACTGCGACTTGACTGTGTCGTGTAGTGTCCCTGACGTGCCTTTTTCTTCAATTGTGATGGGTTTGTAGATAATAAAACACATCAAAACGATTCGTTTCCAGCCAGTGTGTGCCTGTTATAAATACACACGTGTGTGCACAAGAGCATGTGTGCCTGGACCGGCCTCTCCCGGCGTCCGACTGTTTCAATCCCCGAAAGAGTGGTTTCAGAAGAACACGAAGTCTGTTGGACTTGAATTTCTGCTTTCAGAGATTAATGAATCTTGTGGAAGGGATAGTGATAAGTTAATCGTGGTATGCCTGCTGTGTTTTCATAGACTGAAAAAAAATATTACTATAATTGAGCTGATAAATTCTGTGGGTTTTTTCTTCTTGCTCAATCTGCATTTGGCAACAGTTTACAGATGCTTCGGTCCTTTAGGGTTTTTTTATAGAAACCTTTTCTTCTCAGCCTGCAAATAAATGAAAGAAGCGAGAAAGAAACAGTATCGAATAAGAACTGTCAGGGAATATCTAGGTGAGGTCTTGTGATTGAATCGTGTTAATCCCTTGTGTGGAAGCCCTGGAATATATGGAAGGCTGATACACAAGTTGCTGCGAAATGCTCTTTGTAACTCAGGGCAAATACAGTTTACAGTTCTTTAATTCTTCAGCGAGACATTTTAGACTCTCCTGGTAGCCAGTGTCTTGGTTTGTTTTTTTTTCTTTCTTTCTTCTTTCTTTTTTGAAGTTCACTTGGGCTGTTCTGGAATGCTTCAGTCTTAATTACGTCCTGTTCAGCAAGTTCTCGTGTGTCTCGGGGAGCTCTGTGTGCTGCTGGATGTGTGAACTCCAGCATCTGCAGAAAGTTCTGCAGGGCTCAGGGGGCCTGGAGGCACTGGGATGGCAAACCCCAAGTTGTATTCTGGACGAGTGTGTCCAAGGAGTTCTGTCATCATCCTGGTGTTCCATAGGCAAAAGTACCTCTCTGCCAAGGGTGTGGGTAATGTTTGTGCACTTAAAGAGAGGGTTGTTTTTAGTAAAAACACTTCTAGGTTTGTTGCCAGCAGTTAATGCTGCTTGTTGAAGGATCGCTGAAGGTTTCCGTGCATTGTGGCAGGCGGTACAAGTAGTTTGAGTAGTGATTGCTGTCAAATGCCTGCTCCTGGAACTAAACCAGGCTGCTCCCTGGTGCTGGGGCTTAAATGGAAAAGTTCTGTTGCAACCTGAAAAGTGGCCTTTGTGATCGGGGGTGCCTGGTGAGATGGGTCTGAGGCTTTTTCCCTGGGTGAGCAGTGAGTTGAACAGAATTGCTGTAATTGCAGTGCTATCCCCACACTGGTGGGTGCTGTGGCTGCCGTGAGGGGAACGTGCTTTCACAGCCGCCGCGTTGGGCCCGACTGAGCAGTTCGGCTCAAGCCTGCAAATGCTCACACCCGAGGCTCTGATGGCAGGCCTGAACATTGGGCAGAAAGCAACTCTTCTCCTCCTTGTTTATATTTCTCTTGATGCTTTGATGAGGTGATGTTAAACACCTCCTTTTGTCAGGGTAAGTTTTAGCTGCCTTTAATCTTTCTGATAAAAATAGCTCCTCAGCTTACCGGGGCAAAGTTTGTGCCGTTGAAATTGGTGTGCCTACCTTCTGGAAATACGGCCTTTTCTTTTAAACCTAAGCAGCTAAATCCAGTGTCTGGTCTTGCAGAAGGGTGCAGAGATGAAAGGATAACTGTAATGGGTGCTGTGACCATCGTTAAGTTTCATGATAGTCTCATTTTGCAGTTGCCTCGCTGCTCTTTGTATCAATAAGGAAGGTTAAGACTCCTGGCTGTTAATTTCGCTTGCCATTGCTGTGCTGTATTGAACGAGCTGACTCCTGTGGTAAAATGTCTGTGGGAAAGATTTTTCCTCGTCTAGCCAGGTAGGAGTAGTGCTTTTGTCTAATTACTGCTTTATTGGATACACAGACGTTTTCATACCTAAACATTTGTCTCCTCTGTGGCTGTTGTGAGATGTTCTCATCCAGAGCTGCAGAATAAACAAGGGACTCCTACAAAAAGTAGAATTACAGTAACTGTGCTTATGGCAGTGTGTTATTTCAATGCTGAGCGTTGTGATTGTTTTGTACCTTGCTGGCATTGGTCCTTCACCGAAATATACAGAGACCTGGCGGCGTTCTTGAGCTGGTCTCGGGCTGGTTGGGAAAAACGTGCCTGAATGGAGCAGCAGCACAGCTGGAGGTGTTCAGGGGCTCCTAGACTGTGGTCCCTTCTGCAGGTAGCTCTCTGAGGGTCTGGGTTTCACTAAAGTCATACTTCTGTCTGCATTCATGGTGTTCCCTGCAGCTTCTGCTGCTGTGGTGCTGCGCCAGTTCCAGAAACAACACAGCGTAATCTGGGCCAGAGCAGAGGGTGTCCCTGACGGCATGAGGAGTTAACAAATTCCTAAAGTAGGTGAAGTTGGGAAGGAGGTGAGATGAGCAGCTTCCAAAGTCCATTAGAGCTAGGTTTTCACTTCACACTTCCTTGTGCAGGGGGTTTTGTTGATTTTTAATTCTTTTTTCATCCGTAACTTCTGATCCCGCACAGATTAAGCTGTGTGGCTGCTGCTGCAAAAGCTGCGGGCCAAGCTCCCTGATAACTCCTGTTCTCTTCCTGGCCCGTGTGTTGGCATCCAGGGCCCGGATTTTACACTAGGGAAAGGCTGGCCCTGTTGCACGTGCCTCCCTACGTGCCGAGATAAGTAGATCTCTGGCTGACTCCCAGCCAGCCATAGAACTTCACAGAAGGGAGTTCGTGTCGATGCACAGCCTGATTTGATCCTGCTCTCCTGCCAAAAAACAGATAGGTGTATTGCAGTGGATTTAGGTTTTAGTTTGAAAAGAGGTGGACAAAGTAGCTTAAGGAAAGACAGCAAGGTTTTCTAAGCTTGTGTTCACATTCTTAGCAGAGACTTCAGGTGGAGTGACGTCTGGGTGATCTAAACCCAGATTTTGTTTGGGCACGTGAAAGCATTAGTATGGATGTTTTAAATGGCTCATTCCTGCTTGGCTGAAAAGCTTCATGGAAGTCTTTGTAATCGGTCTGCTCTTGTTTTGTGTGATACCTGAAAACTCGTGTGTCATTGTGTGCTGTGGCAGTAAGAATCGCTGTTTGACACGTGCTTCCATATTCTCTCCCTGGAACAAGGAAAAGGATAATTTCATTAAGTGAACATGCTCTCATTTGTAGGCAGAAAATTTAAGGAATAAATTCATTTTCTGAAAAGCTATAGGTGAAGGAGTGTGCAGAGTTGTAATTATTCCACGGGAATGTCCTTTTTGTTTGCTTGTTTGTGTTCTGGTACTTGTGCCCTAACTATCTGAGATGGGAAAATGAGATTGGATATTTCATGGCTATATTGTTTCTTGTGGAATGCTTCATGGTTATATTGTTTAAGGCTCATGGAACCATGGGGGTGGTGGATGGGAGACGATGATGCCAAGCAAGATGTTTACTTTGAGCTGGAAGTTTGATACAAACTGTTGGGTTTTTTCACCTGAAGTGACTGACCTGCATAACTTGATGCCAGCGTTTGTGATCTGGGACAGGGGATTTGTGAGATTAGAAATGGGCTCATTTATAGAGTCTAGCACAGCTAATTCTTACCAGTTCCTGAGGCACTGCTGATAGCAGGGTGTTTTGTACCCTCTCAATGTTTGTGGGTTTTTTCAAGGAGTTTGACACTCATGTCTGTGTGGGATGAAAAGTTGAGCAGGTGATCTGCTAGCCTGATCGTATGTGGCAGTTCCATAGTCCTACCATTTTGCCCATTCCTTTATTTTTTGAAATTTGTACTTGGATAATTGCATATGTACTGGGGACTTCACATTTATTTCCCCTCCAGTGACTTAAAGTTAACTAGGAATGTGCTGTCTTATGCTGTGGCATAGAGCTTCTGGAGAAGCCCTCCCAGCAGCAGGCAGGAATAGAGGCTGTGTCTTTGCTGTACTCCAGAGATCTCTTGGTAGCTTGTGAAATGATTCTCAGTTTTCTGCTGCAGATTATTCACTTTCTCTTTTGGTTGGACATTCCTTGGAGTCATCGTTCAGTGCCATTAATTATTTCTACAGCAACATGCTGTGCTTTTTTATTATATCTGCAGCTTCACATTAAAAACCACCACATTTTCTTAGTGTCTATCTTTATTAGATATTTTACTTACTATTGCTATCTGCTAAGAGAAAAGAACATGAAAAAAAAAACCCTCACCCTATTAACAAAATACTACAGGTTAATGTGAAATCAGGGTGGAGGGGGTAGTTGAAAAACCTAGTTTGAAAAATTCTGGTGTTTGTTCTTATGCAGTGAAAAAACGTGAGGGATAACTTAGAAATCTCACACTTCCACCCTAATTTGGTTTATATTTTCAAGAATTTTTGCTTCATAACTCTTCCTTTTAACATATGTTATGGTTTCCATCTGTCTTCTCAGATGTCGAAGATACAGAGAACCTAAATTGTTTATTTAGAAAACTCTTTGATAAAGATGCTTTAACAAATACTATTAAGTATTTTGCAGAATCATAAGTATGAATTTAAAGAAAACTGCAACTTCTATTAGCAGTGATAATTATAACTTGTAATCCAAATCTCTTCCTTTCCTGCTTTCTTATTTGTTTTCTTATTTTCTTACTTCATTGAGAAGTAAGGATGTTATTTATGACACTGGATAAATACAGTATCTTTTTGGTTTGCAATTTTGTGTGGATATATTTTTATTTATACATCTGTAAGTCTGTAAAATAATCCCCAGCTTCCCTGCTGGTCACCTTTAGTGCTGTGGAAGCTTCCTTGGGAAGATAGCATTGGGAAAAGGAGTTGTTCTTCCCTGGATGACTGTTCCTCCCAATCTCCCGGGCACACATCATTTTCCTGCTGTAGTTGGACACATCAGAGAGAGGAATCAGAGCTGGAAACGTTCTGCTGCAGAGTGAGAAGTAAAATGGGGCATTGGATTGCAGCCCCTGTCCGTGTGTGTCACCAGGAGAGCACGAGCTGCTCTCTCGCTCTGCCCGGCTTTGCCACCACGGGTGCCTCGGTAGCTGGGTTAGTGGGTGTTGCTGATGACATCACTTCTGTGTCATCTCTTGTGTAGTGTCACTCATGGAGAAAAGAGATGGGGAAATTACCAAGTGGCTTGAGTTAACTAATGCGTATGAATCTGGTTTGGAATAGCTGTGAAGTTTTTTCCTAAGTGATAAACTCCCTAGAGGAAAGTGTTAATAAGAATGGTTCAAAACAGCCCTATCCCACTGAAATCAGTGCTTTAAAGTAAAAGATTCATGAGGGAGTTGGGTTTTTTTGTATTGTCAGTTATGGTTGGAAGCTTTTTTTAGACATAAATATACAAAAATCGTTAGTTTTAGGTGCCCGTCTGCTGTTGCTTCCTCATGTATGTTTGGTTTGTTTTGGGTTGGATGTTCTTGCACAGCTGAATTTGGGTTGCCAAGAAGAAGACAGTTCCTTTAAATTAGGTATCAGAAATAGGGAGGGAAAAGTGGCATTAAAAAGAATGGAATATGTACCTTTTACAACTTTTATACATCACAGAGGAGACCCCAGACTTGCCTGTTTCATAGTAGTGTTGCTTAGGGTTTTTTTTCCTTGTTTTATAATATTACTTCAAGTATGTATTTATTTTTTTCACTTTTCCCAGAATAGACCTGTTCTGTGGTTCTGTTGGAGAAGCTGTGTTAACGTGGCAATTTTCATAGAAGAACTCATGTAGCTGAAGGGAGCTCCTGAGCCAGGACTGAGCTCGAGTTCTCACCACTGACACTGTCAGTCATTGTAGGGAGCATGAGGAACTGAACACTTCAAAACCTGAACCACCTGTGTTGGCAGTATATTCACTGAGAAGTCTCTGGCCAGAGAATGTCACAGCTAAAGTTTGTTTGTCAAGATAATTCGTGTCCTTGTGCGTTACGTGCCAATTTCCTTTCCAGGTGGGCAGTAAGGGTGGCATAGCCCTAAGGGAAGCTGTGGGTCTGGCAGCTGTGGGAGCCAGCTCAAGGCAGGCACAAGCAGACACTGGCTTGGTACAGACTGTGCATTTCATGCTGACTAAAGCAAGTGCCCACTATTAATTACCAGACTCTCAGATGATTCCTTTTAAAAGGGTCATTCAGAACTTAAATGTTCTGTCAGCTGTTAAATTTGGGCAAGAGGCACGATGGGTGTGTTTGTGATAGGATGAGAAGGCAGTCACACTTCTGTTAATGTTAATGTGCTCCAAGAACCTTAAAGTATCTAATCTTCATCAGGATGATCTTGTGAATGAGAAGCTGATGTTCCCAGTGTGGTGTCTCCCAATCCATAGGCAGATTGCCTTCTCTTCCTTCTGTCCGGGTTTCTCTTACGGTAAATAAAATTACTGAAGCCTTCTGGTCTGTTACAGGGTTAGCCTGGTAGCCATGTGCACTGGGACAGTAGCCATGTGTGTCTTGTGGATGCTGCTGGGTGGGATTTAGATTTATTCACAAGAGCAGACATGGCAGCTGTGTCAAAATTGTGAAGATACCTTGGGAAACAATTAAGAGGAAGAATGGTTTTGGAGAAGGGCAGAGGAAGGCAAAGGCAATTCATCATTTGCCATCTGATGCTTCTAAGAGCAGACCAGAGTGAGCACTTGCTGCCTCTGCCGTGCATTTTGAGTTACCTTGACTTTATTCCCCTCTGGCCTCTGGGAGGAGATTAGAGACTAGCTTCTTATCTGGATATTTTTCACATTTGCTTCTTTATATAAACCTTAGTGCCAGGTGCAAGGGCCATTTAATGTGCTCTTATATGCTGCTTTGTAATTGATAGGGAAACATTCAAGTAATCTGTGATTTATTTTTATGAAAGAGAAGAATAATCCCTAAACCCACCAATTATTTCTGAAATAAACCAGTATCTCAGGTTTTTCTAGATTTTTAACATAGGTTGTGTTGTCACTATGAGCACAGCAAAAGAGAGATGGTGGGGACAACTTGGACAAGTACAGCAGAGAGAACCTTGAGGTTATGACATTGTGATACAAAACATGGAAGTGGAAGGAGAGGCTGGGGAATAAACCTCGTGTGACCAAGGAAGGATCTGAGTTTATACTCTCTTTTCATGGAAGTGAGGAGGAGGACAGGGACAGAACAGGTGGCTTTTCCTGTATCAGGTGGTAGTTGTTATCACACCTTAGTAGTGGTATAAAGGATGTGGATATGTTCATTTTCCCCATCCTGGCTCTTGTGTCTGCTGGTGGAGCTGGTGTCAGGAGCTGTCAGTAATACAGGTATTACGACACTAGAGGTTAGAAGAGAACTGATTTTTTTTCCATTAATTTCATGATTTGTTTGCGTAACAAGCTTCAGTTTTGAAGAGTTACTTAGTTGCTGAAGTCTTACTAAAATGGATCGGGGAAGATTTTAGGAGCTGTCTCTAAAATCCCAGCCACAGGAAAGCAAGAGAAGGCAAGTGTTAAACCCATTTTAAAAGGGTTAAAGGACAATACAGGGGTCTACAGACTGTTCAGCCTCCTGTCCATCACTGGGAAGGCCACGGAGGAGCTGGAATGAGTTCAGTGAAGAGCTGCTCAGGAGACTGGGGGCTGGAGCATGTGCCCTTTGAGAGGAGGTGGAGGGCGGGGCTGTGGTCAGACCTGATGTCCCTTCCAACCTGAGGGACTTTGGGCCTGTCAACAAGAGAGAGCCATGGTGATGATTCCAGTGAATTTTCTAGAGATATGTCCCAAGGATTCCTAAAGTTGAGGTTCGTATCAACACATTTGAGTTTTGACCTCTCCAGTGACTTAGGAATGAGCGACCCAGACTGTATTCCTTTCTCATCCCAAGTGCAAGTAGTTTAAACAATCAGGCAGGTAGAAATTTAGTTAAATATTCAAATATCTTATTATTCAAGCCTTAAATTGTTGAGACTCATCCACATCCTCAATGTTGGATCTCTTATTCCTTCACATCACCTTCCACCCAGCCATCAGGGTCTCTTTCACCCAGCCAGGTCCCTCATCACCATCATTCTCAACCTGGTTGTTAAACATGGTGTTCAGATGAAGTGATGCTGCTCTGTTAAAAGTCAAGGTCAGATGCATGTCACTTCCCAAGCTTTCCATGTCTTGTTAGGGAAAGACACAAATCTGAAGTTTCTTTATTGGAAATTTTAGATTTTCCATGAATGCATTGTTTAATTGTTCTAAAACATTAAATGCAATAATTGTCTTTTGTGAAACAATAAATTACAGAATCCTCGAGCCTCGAAAGGAAGTTGAAATGGACATGGTAATTGCTGACTGTGCCACACAGTGTGGCTATTGAGGGGAGCTACCTGACAGTGAATTTTAGGGAATGGCTGGAACTCTGAACTGTTGAGGCTTTGTCTGCTGGGGTCTGGCATGATTGAAAGAAGCCTTACAAAACAAAATTGGGCTCACTGAAATGTAACGGCTGTGTTGGCATGAAAGAAAGGCACGGTGAAAATACTTCTTGTGTGCTGGCCTTCAGTGTCTGCTCCATGCCACGAGCAGTCAGTCTGTGACAGGAGAACTCCCAGTCACGTCTCAAGCAAAGATTATGCTGTAAAAAATGAAACTGAATTTGATAATTCTCCTCCTGCTTGCTGTGAGATACATTTGAGATAATAAGACACATAATGAAACACCTTAGGATGTTTGTCACCTCTCCAGGCTGAGCTAAAGGGGAAAAAATGGTGACATTGAAACAAGTTAATTGATTGAATATGTATATTAGGAAAGTCTCCCAGTAACAGTCACAAGCAGTTGTACAGATGAGAATGTTCTGCCTTCAGGATGCAGCAGAGTTTTGGGTTTTTTTCCTTCTGAGAAGGCCTAGAAGGAAACATAACATGTTTTTTTTTTTTAATTCTGGTTGCTGAAAGTGTTGTCCAGGAAGGCAGAAAACTGTGACATTTAAGCTCATAAGACTGAAATTAGGAGAGAAAGTGTCTCAAGTGTGGTTATCTTCTATGTGTGAAAATAGCTGCTTGAGGAACACAGAATGAATGCTCAAAATGGAAAAGGAGCCCTTTGGAAAGAGTGGGGGTGTGGTACTTGCCTAGTGCTTTTCCATGCCTTCCAGAAAACGTAATCTCTGGTTTTTTGGTGCTCTGCTGTTAAGAGGAGGTTTGGGTTTATGTGACAGAGGTAATGAAAGGTATGAGGTTGAGGATCAGAAGTGCTGTGTTAGAGACAAGACACGACGAGGTGAATCTCCGCAGCCTTAGTCAGCTCTGCTGCTTCATCAGCACTGAGTTAGAGGTATGTGGCTTATGGGTTTAGGGAATCTGTTCTCCTTTAAAATCCAGAGCACTTTTCCTGCTCTGATGTGTGCTGGGTGCATGGCAGCTTTGAGGATGGAGCCGGTTAGAGCTCGGTGGGACTTCTCAGCAGAGGCGTTCCCTGACCATTGCTTCAGGTATCTGCATGTAAAGGCAGAGGCATCCCTCGGTTTTTAGCCTCCTGGTAGCTGTCTTGGAGAAACAGTTGAAGCATTGAGAATGGGATCAATTCTGTTCTTTATGTGAGGATGGAGGGACTGCAGTTGCTTTTCATTTCTCTGTCAGTAGAAATGGGCCATGTTCTTATTATGGCAGATTTTTATATGTGTGTAAATATACTTATTCTTTTTATAACTGCCAAGGCAATCTCTTATCTTTATGGATTTGTTGCAGACATGCTCAAGTAGATTTTTGTTTTCTGTTGTATTTTATAACTGTTGTAAAATGTGTCTTGTGTTGCTGTTTTTAATGTGCATGACTCTGATGAAATATAAAAGAAGATGATTAATCATTGCATGAACAATTGAATTCTTGGTGAATTTTTATGGGACCATTGTGTTAAGTTGTTTACCTGCTTTTTATTTTCCTGCTGGCAGAGCGGTACGTTTTCCATGTCTAACCTTAATGTACAGCCTTCTTACAGGAGCTTAGGAGTGGTAGATCATTTCAGGTTTTAAGTGGCAATATTCCCAAATGCTTTCTTCACTCTTCTTTGTAAACTGCAAAAACATTTCCAGTTCTTGGTTCTGGCAAGACTGAGAGTGTCCAGCCAGCCAAGCAAAATACAAATTGAGCATTTATACTCCAGCATCCCATTTCGAAATAGAGCTGGAAAAAACTGCTCTTTAAGCCACAGCAACATCTTCCCCCTTCACATTTTGTCTCATCTTCTCTGCCCCTATCCCTGCACCCACACATCTATTGTCCATGAAATAACAGTTTTGGTGCAGAAGCTTGGAAGAACACATTTTTGTGGGTTATACAGAAGTTGTGTGAACAAGCACTGTAAACCTGGAACTTGGGGAGAGCTGGGGTGGTGAGAGCAGTTGAAGAGAGACGAAGCCTCAGCGCCAGCCCTGTGTCCCACCCTTGGTGATGCGCGGGCTGAGGGCTTTGGTCGGGCTCCAGCTGCAGCCACCGCCAGTGGCAGAGCCTCTCAGAGCCTACTGGCATTCCCAGCTGAAATAGGGAAATCTTGGAAGAGGGAAAGTAGAACCAAAATGTATGGGAAGTGGCAGACTGCAGCATGGTCAGTGTTGAGATGCTGTGTGGGAAAGAGGAGGAGAGATGAAGCGATCACGGAGTCAGAGGCACACCAGAAATTTTTCTAGAAGATGAGCAGGAAAGATGAATTAAAAACCTGAAAGGAAAGGCAGCAAGTAAGAGAAATTAAAAATACTTTAATTAATCTTGCTAAATGAAATGTTAGCTTGTTCCTTGCCTTCTTGGAAGGGAGCAGGGGCTCTGTTCTGAGCAGGGTGTACTTGTCACGGCCAATATCATGCAATCCTGGAAGGATTATTGACTCCACTAGGTGATGATGGCATGGTGTGGGTCCCTGTGCTTTGAGCACCTCAGAACAGCCAGAATTTAATGTTTTTGTCTTTGTTTACTGTGCCTGTTTGTGTAGTTCACTAGTCATTGCAAGTCTGACCATTTTTATTAATATTTCTTCAGTTAGATTGAACTGGAAATGCACATGCTGATAAAATGCATTATATTAAAGTGTACTGAGATGGTTTGGTGAGGCATCTGTGCTTTGTGATACAGTTTGTGTTGCTTGAGGTTTGTTGTTTCTCTTCAATGTACCATCTTATATAATTTTTGCAGCCTGGATCTTGCACCAACTTTTTGTGGTTGAAGAGTGAATTGAACTTTAAAACAATTAAGCCTTTGGAATGTCCTTTTTAAGTAAAGAACGCTTCTTTGCTCTAACCTGGAAAAAATGTGGCTTGTTGCTTAGTGTGAAGGACTGGGGTTTGTCAGGGCTGGCTTGGGGGGCAAAATAATGTTTTCACATTTATGTTACAGTGAGAAGTGATTGTTTTAGTTCACATCCTTGGATTGGAAGACTCTTCCAAGATGTGTTGCGTGTTTGAACAGCTACTCTTGTGTACTGAGGCTGGTCTGCTTAGATGTTTATAAATATGTGCCTGTCCTTATGTCTTCAAATATGTAACTTTTATTTTCACATGGAAGTACCTGTATACAGTGAAGTAACATTCTATTTTTTGGTTACTTACTAAAATAACCTTGTTACACAGATGCTGCTTATGATGTGCAATAAAATATTTTAGTGAACCTCAGTTGGTCCTTTAAAGGGAAAAAAAAAAGCCCCACCACTTTTTTATTAGTCTGGATGTTGCAGCCAGGCAGAGCTGTTCCTTCAAGTGGCTTAATGAAGATTTGATTGATTTATTTTGCTCATCTGGAGAGTGTGTGGATTACCTCTGTCAATATTGGGCATGATAAATGAGGGCTGGGCACTTACAGAGCAATTTGAATTATTTGAGCTGTTCAGGAATCGAGCAGTGACTCGACTCAAGAGGCATTACAGGGAGAAAATGCTGAGTCCCTTTTAGGATCTTCTGAGGTTGGAGATCATGGTACAAATCAATGACTAGAAGCTGATCTTAAATGTCTTTATATGTGAGACTGGGATCAAACTGCTGAGAAAATCGTTGTTGTTCTTTGGTGAAGTTTTGAAGCAGCGCTGGAAGTTGTTCTTTGGCCATGTGCACACATAAATGACAGGGTTGAGGCAGAATTGCTGGGTGAAATGCGGTGGCTTGGGATTACAGAGGAGGTTGAAAAAGGTGATGTAATTGGCCTTTTGGGAGAGTAAATCAATAGGAAAAAAATCTGTTGTTATTTCTGCCTTCATCTTTTAGCCAAAACAAGGGAAAGTCAAGCATTAGATTAGATCATTGTATTCATGGCACCTTAGTTTTCTTAAGCTTTGTTTTGTCAAAATTCTTGCCAGAAAACCTGTTTAGTGGCCAGTGCAAACATAACATGTGTTGTGTGTGCATGGTTGTGTGTGCACAGTGTGTGATGGCTGTGCTCTGAAAGGCTCTGGAGTTTGTGTCTCTCACTTTTTAGTCCTGGGTAAAGACCTCCTGAATGCCTGTCATTGTTAAACGGGTACAAAGTAGCGAAGATAAATATTTTAGCTACTCATTTGTCATGTTTTCTCACCCATGTTTCTGTTTTAACTTGTAGATTTTGGATCTTTGTTTGACTTGGAAAATGATCTTCCTGATGAGCTGATCCCCAATGGCGAGTTGGGCCTTTTAAACAGCAGTGGGAACCTCGTTCCAGATGCGGCTTCCAAACACAAACAACTTTCTGAACTTCTGAGGGGAAGCAGCGGCTCTTCCTTAAACCCAGGAATTGGCAATGTGAACTCGAGCAGCCCCGTGCAGCAGGGAGTTGGTGCTCAGGTGCAAGGGCAGCCGAACAGCGCGAACATCGGGAATCTGGGTGCCATGGGTAAGAGCCCGCTGAACCCAGGAGACTCCTCTGCTCCAGGCCTGGCCAAGCAAGCAGCCAGCACCTCTGGACCTACCACACCTGCATCCCAAACTCTGAACTCTCAAGCACAAAAACAAGTGGGAATGGTGACGAGCAGCCCTGCAACATCACAGACTGGACCTGGGATATGTATGAATACTAATTTCAGTCAGACACACCAGAGCCTTCTCAACAGTAATTCTGGTCACAGTTTAATGAATCAGCCTCAGCAAGGACAAGGGCAGGTAATGAATGGATCTCTTGGGGCAGCTGGAAGAGGAAGGGGAGCAGGAATGCAATATTCTGCCCCTGCCATGCAGGGGAATGCAGGCAGTGTGCTGGCAGAGACTTTAACCCAAGTATCTCCACAGATGGCTGGGCACACCGGGCTGAACACAGCACAGACAGGAGCAATTACTAAAGTATGTACATGCCATTTACTGTATTTTATTTATTGCACTTGTTTTTCTCCATACAGGTGTTTAGGAAACGCAGTAGATCCTTTTCTGAGACAGAACTAAAGGCTGTGCTTTCTTGAGTCTGTAGTTACCCATTTCAGTCACCAGTGATATTGTGAAAAGGAGATAATTGAAGCAGTTCTTCTCATGTAATCAAAAATGAAAGCACTTGTTGAAAAAGACATCCTCGAAGCTAAAAGTTGGAGAGTATCTTAACAGAGTGAATTAGAAAAGAGTAGCATAATCCTGCAGAAAGGAAGCAGATGATTTCTCGTGTGCAGTATCTCAATTTAGCTGCCAGACAACGCCATCTTCTAAAGCAATGTGAACACTTGGAGATTGAAGGGAGAGGTGTAGCAATTGCTCCTTTTGTCAAGGACCACTGTCAGCAGCCATGCGGCGAATGTTTTTTAAATGTGGAGGAACTGATCTGGAAACATCAAATTTCACATAGATTGTCAAGCTAATGCAAACTGTGAATGGGAAGGGCAAGAGCCTAATTTGGTGGCCGCTGCGGATCAGGGCAGGGAATACATACCTGGAAGGATCTGATGTTTCTGTCACGGGGCACTGCTCTGGTTCCCTGTTTGATACAGTTACTGCTCTTTAGTTCTTTGTTTTCCGTGTGTGAGCTTAGAGCAGTGTTTTGACTGCTGCTCCTCCTGCCTTGTCTGGGTTGTTTTGGTACAGTTCCTTCATGAAATTTTGATGGCAAACCCACCATGTTCTGATATGTAGAAAAAGGTCAGTTTTTATCTCAGATGTTTTATCTATTCATACATCAGTAGCTGTTATCACTGTAGTTTATTAACATGTAAATGTTAATTCATTGATGTGTTAGTAATTGTGGAAAAAATTGCATCGTCTGACATGAAAGTGTGTGTCCTGTACTCTGAAGAGGTGCTCACATCACTGTGGAGTACTGTATAGTTAATTTAATTTTTTTAAAAATAAAAACCATGAAAAGCATTCTCTCTGCAGTTAAGAGATGCTTCTGCCTAAGGAAGAGATACTTGTATTATGAGTGAAGGTCAGAGCATCTGAAAGTTGACATAACTGTTTTGGAGGCTGGAGACAGCTAATTTTGTTTTGTGGAAGCTGATTGGTCTGCACTGAAAGAGAGTCAGCTTATCTTTCTTTTGTTTTCCTTTGAAATTTGTGGGAAGAGTGAGGAATTCTATTTATCTGGCTTATTTCTGTGAATTTACAGTTACCTAAGTTCTTGGGAGTAGATTTTTCCTAGTCACTACTCAGTTTTATGTGAACCAACTGAAGCAGAATTACCCCAAAGCAAAGGACTTGCTGACAAGAGTCTGTGTGAGCCTGATGGGGGAGGTTCTGTGAGGTCTTGATTTATTTTAAACAAACCCACCTCTGGTAAAGAACAGGCCAGATCTCAGACAAATTCCAGATTTCAAGTACTTCAGGCTTAGCCTGTTGCCAGCTGCAAATGGATTCACCAGCTCGGGAAAGGGATCCAGACTCCCTCAGTTTATACATGTGCAAGAAGCAAATTAAAGTTGGCCTGAGCAAGGAATACACTGGAAAAGAATAGTGAGAGGACTGTTTCATGACAGAGCATACGTGATAAAATGGGGCTTCTTTGAAGGTGCACTTAAAAGAAAATAATTTTAAAAACTTGGCCAAGTAAAACAGGAAAACTGGTGTTTTCCAGGGCTCCATCTCTTGTTGAATAAGATGAATCTTAAAAGTGTTGTATTTCTTTAAAAAAGTTCTACTTTACATACATCTTATTTTTCTCTTAGTAAAGAGAGCAGGTGAGCTCAGTGTTTCACACAAAGATTTTGTGTTTCCATTTTGCAACAAATACTTGCTCTCTGAATTTTCTTGTGCTAAGGAGCAGTGTTTTCTATTTTTGCCATTTTCTTAGTTGACATTTGAGGATTGGTATCCTTTTCCAGTCTCTCCCCATCCCCCAGTTTATTGTCCTAATAGGATTATCAGCCATGATTGTGTGTTAGCTTTTTCTTATTGATGCTCCAGGAAAGCTTTAAAGAAAAGTAAAGAAACGCTTCAGTGAGTTTGTCTGTACTTTTGAAACTGAAATTTCTGCTAAAGGAAAATTTGGTTTAGTTTGTTTTTTCACCTCCTGATTCCCTGGTGTTTACTTAATGTGTAGAGCTTAAAAGATTTAAAGAGCTGTAATAAAAGTGGTGAGGCAGCTGATCTACCTAATACTGAACGTGCCCAACTTGACTCAGTGGCTTAAAATGTAGCTGCCATCCTGCTGCATCTGTATCAAGGCTGAAAGGGAATTCTCTAGGTGATGACTGTAGTAATATCCTAGGGGAAAGAAGAGCTGTGAAGTACAAATGCAGAAAAAATACCTAAAAGAACTTTTAAAGCAAGATCTTCTAATTACATTAAAAATAAGTGATGTGCATCTCTGACCAACCTTGTTCAAGTAGAGCTCAGTAGCCCAATTTTCTCAATTCAGTGTGTTTATATGTAGTGTGGGGAACTCGTGACCCTTTATGGCTTGGGACTAGTTTTGTTGGGCAAGACCTTGCTTCTGTGGTGGTTGGTTCTAATCCTTTTTTAGTGTGTGACTAATCAATCCATTCATTTTTCTGGTTTTGTTGTTGTGATGTGTTTATATAAGCATTCTTTCTGTTAAGAGGAAAAGAAGGAAAAATACCCAGAATCTGGTCCCTTCACCTGATCTCAGAAATTGCAAGGATTCATTTCATCTGGATCATCATCAACCATGATTGTTAATTTTGGTCTGGACTTGCTGTTTTAAGGCAGAACTGAGCAGGGTGACTGAAGCTTATGTTCCTGTGCTTGTATGAGCAAAGGTGGAGATAAACCTTACCCCTAACCTATTCAAACAGGAGTGGAAAATAACTAATTCCCAGTGTCAGAGGGCAAGAAGGTGCTGATATCAAGACAATTATTCTTCCATTGGGAAGGAGAGATTAAAGTGAAATACTTCCTCAATTTACAGAGATGTGAGCAAAGATTTCACGTGATACTCCAAAGATCAGTAGTTTTGCCTTGCTGAGATACCTGGAAACCTTTGAGGAACTGTCTCTCCCATGATACTGTGTATATCTCTGCTCCCTTCACTGGCAGTTGCCTTTCCTGTAAAAATTTTGCTTGTAACTGTGGCATTGTAGCCCTGTTTTCTTGGATGGCACTACAAGGAGAATTTTATTGGACTGGGTTGAAGTTCCTTAGGAAATCAGCTTTAAAGAGGAAAGGATTTGTCTTTAAACAATTATTACTTGATGGGAGTAGAGGAATGGATCATCTTGTCACAGTCATTTCCAGCAGTAATGAATTACCCTTTTGTGTTGTACCATGTTTTTTGTTGAGTCCATTAAGTCCAGAAACATGTTCAAAGCATCTAGAACATCTTGTTAGAGGTGTTTTTTTAAGATTGTTGATTGTTGGATGTGATAAGCAGTAGCAAAGCTCAGCAGATGGTCATTGCTTCCATAGGAATGAGCACTTCATTGGAGGCATGCTCTTGCCTAGCACTGCTGTTGCTATAGGAGCTCATCTTTCCCAAGTGAAGGAGATGAAACCTTTCTGTTCCTTGTGGCTGGCAAGGGCTTAAAGTTGTGTTTCTTTTGATGAGTTGTTAGAGAGCCTCTTGCTGAGATGCGTTCCCCGTGTCTAGTACAGCTGTTAAAGCCTGTGGAAAGTTAGAAGAAAATGTTGGGAAGTTCCCATTTATTTTGTATTGTTCTCAGGCTTCCTTTTTGCCCTGTGTTAAGAGTTTTGGACATTGATTCCCCTATCTGGTGCTTCTGCTCTTTCCCTTAAGTGGTAAAGTCCCATTCAGATGAGAGGACTCTTGAGTGTTTTCTTTTCCATGGGTTTCCAAGCTATAATGTCTCCTCATACAATTCTGTAAAAGGAATCACCTTTTCTTCAGTAACTTCAGAGTCTTGTCATTCCAGCAAGGATATTCTGGTACCCAGCCTCAGAAATTAAGGAAAAAAAATGAAGTTGTGCATGACTAATAATCTGCAGAAGGTATTGCTGTTAAGTTGCAGTGAAGATACAGCTTGCTGGGTGCTCCTTTCAAAGTATTTTTCTTCACAGAACCATTAAAGTTCAGCTTTCCTTCTGAAAGGCAGGCACAGTTTGATCAAACATTACTGGGCTCTATGCCTCAGAAAAAGATTAAATCGTTTGGTCAGACTGAGTCTATAAAGAGATGACAAGAAAAATGGTTGTTTATTTTCATACCTAGTTGTGAGGTTTACAATATTAACGGTTGTTTGGGGGGTTTTGGAGATGCCTTTTCGAAGACTGAAGATTTTGAGTAACTTCAGTCTACCTATTTTGAAAACTGTGAAGGAAAATATAATTATTATAAAATATCAATATCAGTATAAATATTGATATGAAATAGAGCCTGTGTGCAGGGAGAAACTGATGGAAAAGCTGATCTGGCTGGTAGATCTTCCAGTGTGGTATTCCAGGAGGTAGCAGGGAGATTAGATACAGAGTTCCAGGTGCTGTGTGCAAGCCGTGAGTTTTCCTTACCTCTGTGTATGTATTTAAGCCCCACTGGAAGTTGGTATCAGCAGTGAGATTGGCATCAAAACCTGAACAGACTCAAAACAATCACTAACTGTGCAAAACTAGATCTGGTCTGCTGGATTTTTGCCTATGAGTGCAGAAATTTTTTCCTCTAAATGGTATTGGCCTAATTTGTTTGGACAGTGCATGAAACTTTATTTCAGTCAGAATAGCCACATGGCAGAGTGTGCTTCAGTAAGAGTAGGTTCAGATTAAAGAGGAGGAGGAGGAACTCTTACCAGAAGTGAACTTCAGAAACCAGTAAAACTGTTTTTATTTCTACTGAGAGAATAACCCGTTGTCTTGGGGCTTTTTAATGTTGAGCTATAAAAGGAGTGAATTCTGTTGTTGTTGTTGTTTCCAGGCAGGGTGTCTGTCTAATACATGTGCCTTGGACAAGCACATTCACAGTTTTGCTCCCTGTGCTGTTCAGTGAGTGATGTTTTGATGTTGGAAATTAATCTTGAGTAAATTAAATATGATAATGAGCTGTGTTAAAGAGCAGGACTTACACAGTGCATGTGGTTACGTTACTTGTCTCGGTGTTGTGAGGAAACTGTGGTAAAGAAAATTTGTGATGAGGGAAAATGAAGCCAACTATTTATTTAAACAGATCCCCCAGTTGCTCTTGCTGAGTACCAGATTTAGATATGCTTGCTGATTGTGAATTAAGTCAGCTGAAGATGTTCTCATTCCTTTGCAGCTCTGTGTGTTTTAGCAAACTGCTGGTGCTGTTTGTTTCTGTGGTGGCTCTCAATCTGTCTGAATTCTGCCTGAATTGTTTTAACATGACTTGCAGTTAATTTGCTTCTCATCCACGGAGTTGTCCGTGCTCGGCTGCCAAGCTGCCTGTCTCCTAGCAGACCATGCCTCTGGCAAACACCAGTAGCCAGTCCAAATCATATTCCAAACAGGACTGGTTCCCAGTTCCAGGAGACTCCTAGTAATGTTACAGACTCGACCGTAGCTGCTCCATTCTCTGATAAATAAGGAGTACCAAAACTGTTTTTACTGAGGTGAGACATATGTGTTTTTGTAATAATACAACAGAAGAAAGCTATAAATACAGAGAAACATATAATAGCAAAACTCACTGACTCGTAGTAAAATGAAAGTCTCTGAGGCAGTTTTGTTTTGAAACATGACCGTGGAAAGTGGTGCTCCACAGATGAGTTTGCTGATACGTCAAAGAGATTTAGTGACTTAAAAAGCTCACTTCCCACAACTCTTACTCCTGGCACCCGAAATTCAGTTGTTTCCTGTTTCTAGTACATGAGTTAAGTCTTGTTTGCAGTTGTGCAATGCAATTGAAGATCTTTGCAGTGATAGGCACTTGGCTGGGGCTTATGCAGGTATCAAGGTTCAGTTTGGCTCCGGGGCTGCAAGAAACAGAGCACTCAGTCTTGGTGGGGACAACCACAGCTCAGTTTCCTCTCCTCTTGCTTCACACCCAAAAGCCTCTCTGTGCACTTGCACTGGCTTATCAGCCAGCTGACAAAAATTAAGTGTTATGAGATCTCTTCAGAGCAGAATTGTGCCATTATCTTCTACTGTGATAACATACCACAAACATTAATGTTTTTGTTACTAACCATGAATTATATTGGTTAGAGTCTTGTAATTCTTCCATTTTTGTTGTTTGAGCGGGGTTTATTTCTAAGAAGTTTATCTGAAAGAAGGTTTTGGGAGTGAAACTAACAGATCCACCAGTTCCTTTGGAAGGCATTGATTAAAAGCAGGATTTACAGTGTTGTTTCAGGTTAGTCAAAATGACAGAAACTCCCAGGTCCTTACTGATAGATGTAACTGAGATGACGTCTTTCTAGTTTTCAGAGTCCTTTCGCATATCTTCCTGCTGCTGTTTGTAGTTTGGGGTTTTTAATACCCAGGTAAAAAATGACTCAGATGTTGGGAGGGAGAAAAACCTGCCAACTGAAACGTTGGTGTGTAGAAGTTACGAAATGCCTGGTTCCTTTGTCACAGTAATTTTCTTAATAGACTCTAATCATGCATGTAGATATGATTTCACAGGAGCCTTTCTGATGAAAAGGCCTTTTAGCAAGTCTCAAATCTTGCCCTTACTTAAAAGATAAACTTAATATTTGTGCTTGACAGTGTGCTGTGATTATATTTGGAATCCTGTAATTGGAAGGACATACAGAAATGTGTTAAAGCAGGCAGTGTTGTGGTCTGGAAACTAAATGCTGGTGGTCTCTTTCTTTAGAAAAAAAGCAGTGCAGGAAACTTGGGAGATAATGTAGAGTTTGATAAACTGTGTCAGCCTTCCTGAGAAATGGATCAGGAGTGGAAGCAGTGAGAGGAGACAGTTGTCCTTTCACAGCTTCCACAAGGGAAAAACACTTTGTTGAAGGAAAACAGGACACTTCACCCATCAAAAAATGGCTAAAAAATAAGATTATGTTGGAAAGTTGGAATTTTGAAATTCACTCATTTCCATAGGGGGTTAAAATTTTGATACAAGAGGCTACAGAAAGCATGCCCAAATCTACTTTGAAGTGGGCAGATTATTCTTCACCTTGATTAACATTTAAAGTAGAAAAGGTGTTTCAATACACATTTTCCCTCCATATGTAAAAAAATAATTCTGAATTCTTACTGGCACAATTGCTAGTTTACTCTGCAGGGCTGAGAATAAGGAATGGCAGAATATAATGGTACTTTCCTTCTTGTGAATGTTTGGAGGAAATGCCTGTTGGTTTTTGTTTTTTGGTTTTTTTTTGGTTTTTTGTTTTGTTGTGTTTTTTTTTTTTTTTTTTTTTTTTTTTTTTTTTTTTTTTTTTTTTTTTTTTTTTTTTTTTTTTTTTTTGGAAGCTGAAGTTCATTTGTATGGGACATCAGTTTGCTGTAACTGTGTCCATGGGCTGTAAATAGTATGTGCTCATTTCTCATCCTCCTCCTTCTTGTTATTACAGTAAAGAGTATTTTTATTTACTCCAGAAATTACTGTGACTGTGAAGTGGCACACTAAGCTTGCCTGTGCTTTAACTGTTTGTGTGTAATCCAAAAAAATGGCTTTAATTCTAAGGCCAGTAATACTTTGCAGAATTGAGATTTAGATTAATAAGGACTTGAGATGATTTTTGAGCTCCTGGTGCTACAAAAATTACCTGTAAGTAGCACCTGGAAATGTCTGTGCTTATGTTCTGAATGTTCTGAAGGTTCTCAAATCCCAAAGTGATGGACGTGTTCTTTGGTATCTATGTACAAATCCTATTTAGATTTGGGAAATAACAGTGTCCTGTGCTCTAAGAAAGGTTCAACAGTGCCTTTGTTTTAGAATGAATCATAATGAAAATACAGCATGTTAAATATAGGACCATCCTTGCCAAAAGAAATGAAATTGATTTTTTGAAGAGAGTGGTAAATAGATTATTTAGCACTCTGCTGCTGTTTTGGATGGAAAGGATTTGTGCTCTCTGAGTGACTGCAGCACAATGCTGCCCTGGCTGCGTGGCTGCTCTGCTTGTCAGGGGAGTTTCGGAAACAAAACAAATGCCCTTTGAAGCTTTTGGCAAATTGACTTAATTAAATAACTGCTTTTAGGATGGGAGGATCTTTGTACCCTGGTAATGGACAAGTGTTGGAACACCACCAGTTGAAGATGAGATTTCTCTCTTGGAACAAACAGTGGTGGCTCCCTTAATCTGATATGGGGCATCTTGGGTTAAAAAGCATTTCTGGATCATCCTCTGTGCAGCTGCTGTCAGTGAGGAATGTGTGTACAGGCCTGGTTTGTTAAACTGTTCAATTTTAATCCTGTTTAAAGACAACCATCAGATCTTGCCTTGTTTAAAAGCCTGTTTAGAATTGTCTCAATAGCTTCGTGGGTATTGTTAAATCTTCAAGGAGAACATGTTTTATAGAAGGACTGGAAATCCCTCAGTAGCTCTTGAAGTCATTGTGGTGTTTCAAAACAAACATATTTTGGCTCTTAAAGTTATTTTAAAATTATTTTAACAATGTAAATTATTTATAGTTACATTTCTCCATAGTTAATATCAAGCTGTGATATTTGTGCTAAGTAGTTTTTCAGAGTAAGCAATATTGATTTTTGTTTCTTTTAATGTATTTAATGTAACCTGTAGTGTGAGTTTGTTTCTGGTCTATTTGATTTTTCTCCTTGGTCTGCATTGAAAAAGTATAGTTATTTTTAGAGTCACAGCCTCTCCCTTCAGTGTTTCCCCTTTTCCTTTAAGATACATGTCTGTCAAGGAGAGTATACACTGTAAAGGAAGGACACAGAATATCTCTTTTCGTTATATTTTGGAGATACTTTTCCTGTTGCTCTTCCTCCTCAGAGCTACTGTTGTCTTTTCTGCCACCTCTGTGAAATATCACCTTCCATGGGCTGCCTGATAATGTATCCTTGGCCAGCTTCTGAGAGATAAATGGTGAAAGAACCTCTTAAATTGTGCTACTGTTTTCTCTAACCAAAACAGCTTATTCCTCGTAATACCAAATTTTTGGAGCATGACGTGCTCTCCCTTTCCTTGGTTGTCTCCAGTCAACTATAGGCACTTTTGAACTGCTGAGGTGCTGGCAGACACAGCTGGCAATTCTGTTGGGTACAGTCTGAAAGGCTGATATCCACAGTACAGGAAATAAAGGAAGGAGTGCACACTTTTGGTTGAATTTGATATAGAAATCTTCATTTATAGAATCACAGAATCATGGGATGGTTGGGGTTGGAAGGACCTTTAAGCTCATCCAGTTCCACCCCTGCCATGGCAGGGACCCCTTCCCCTGTCCCGGGTTGCTCCAAGCCCTGTCCAGCCTGGCCTTGGACACTTCCAAGGACCCAGGGTCAGCCACAGCTGCTCTGGGCACCCTGTGCCAGGGCTTCCCCACTCTCCCAGGGAAGAGTTATCTAATGTAAATTTCCCCTCTTTCAGTTTGAAGACATTGCCCCTTGCCTATCACTACTGTTTCTAAACTTTGATTCAGCTTAATGAAGTGCAGGAACTGGAGGAGGACAGGGATACTCAGTTGGGAACCTATGTTAGAAAACTGTGTTTTGGTGTGACCACAAATGTATTTTAGTACATGCTGAAGCTTCTCCTGGAGTTAACTCATACAAATTTTGGCCTGTGGATATACAATTGAGTATCCATTGAGGCATATCTTCACAGAATTTCAGCCTTTAAAAATTCTCTTCTTAAATATTGTTGAATTATTCTTCGTGTCCAAACTAGATTTTCTTGCTGAAACAAACTTTGGAAACATCTACAGTTAATTTTGTGGTTCTGGTTAAGTTTCTGTTCTTGTATATGAAGAATAATTCTTGTTTATCTGAAGAAAGCCACTTGCTCTGCTTGGCACTTATAAAAGCTCTTGAAGCAAATGGAATGCATTGATCAATTGTGGCTAATTATTCATTAGAGCTTTGAAGTTGTTGTTTGCAGAGGTGACACTCATTACAAAGTAACCTTCTCAGCTTTATTTTTCTTCATAAGTACAACAGTGATAGAGTGCAGAAATTGTAGTAGATTCCATTGTGTTTGTACTCAGGCTTGTGCAGAATTTTGGAGACTTTTTTTTCTTCAGGCATGTATACAGTGTAAGCATATGATAATTTGATATTCTTTTCATGGGAAAAGTTGATTTCTAGTTAAATGTATTAAGAATCTGTTCTCTATATATCCAGTCTTTTGTAAAGAAGGTTCTCCCATGAAATTTTGTCTTTTGTATTTCAGTAATTGTGGGGAAACATGGGTTCATTTTTTTAAAGGCCTTGGAATACTGAAGTTCTTCTTTTGCCTCTGTGAAATGCTTGGAAGAGAATTTCACATCTTATTACAAGTGGTAATAAAACACCTGGCTTCTTTTTAATTGGATTTAAAAATTTTTATTTCTAGTTTTACCAAATTTTAGTAATAAAGGATGAAGTAAATTACAGTTATTCCTGGACATTTGAGTATTTTAATTTGAGTTAATTTACTGCTGAAGAGCAAGGCAGTAATTGCTTCATGAATCTGTTGTGGTAGGCCTTGGTTATAGCAATTAGCTTAAAGTGATGGGAGACTTGGAGCTTGGCTTCCTCTGAACAGTGGTAGCCAGATCATGATTTAATTATCAAATCTGATTCTTGAAATGTTACATTTTAAGGCTTTCTTGTTACTGACTTCAAAGTGAGTATTTTTAACTGAATGTTTTGTCAAACTGCCAAACCTGCAGGTTGGTTTAGGTGAGCGCTCTCAGCTCAGATAACATCGTTGCTGCCATTCTTGCACTGGGACTGAATTTTTTTTTTTTTTTTTTGGTAACACCACTGGCTCTCTGCCATAAAATGATTAATCTTTTCTTTGCCTCTCCATCTGTCCCTCTGGCATATACATTCCAAGCACCATGGTGACTTTCTTTTGGAACACATTACTATAGGATGAAATAGCAATTAGTAGAGACTTGCTTTTTTTTTGTCAGTAAACAGATGCAAGATGATGCCAGTGTAGTAAAGAAAGCCTGTCTTTCCCCTTCACAAATGAACATGAATTCCTAATGGACCTATCTTCTGCACTTCCCCGGGAGCCATAATCGGTGAGGTGGACCTTGCTTCGTGCTGGAGGCTTGGGCCTCGTTCCAGAGGGAGATAAGAGTCCAAAGAGCAAAGTCCTCAGCCTGTGCTTGGTGGAAAGCTGCTCTTTGGTATTGAGTTTGTGAGCAAAGCGCTGCTGGGAATTGGGGCAGCAGCACCCAGGGGCTGAGGAGGGATTAACTCCCGAGGGTGATGGCAGATCGTAGCAGCTCTGCAGCTCGTGTGTGTTCTGCTCACCTGGGATCCGGTGGTGAAGTGTGCAGATGGCAAGGCACAGGTCCCTGTCTCTGTGTGTTACCTCTCTGGGAAGCAGAAGTCAGCATTATGAAAGCAGTCCTGTCCTCTTTCACTGTCACTAAGAGCATTAAAAGCAGCTGAATTGCCTGTCAGTCTGAATTTCTTAGGTCTTCCATTACCTAGAGAAGACTGACTCCTTCATTCACAGTAGTTTGTAGACTTCAGTTTGTAACTTCTGAGCATCTGAGACACCCAACTGTTTGATTTCCTTGTCTTGAGAGAGAGAATAAACATCCAAAGGAAGAAAGTTAGGACTATTTAAGCTAAGCAAGATGACGTTCTGCTTGTAAAAATATTTCAGTGGATGGGAAGAGCGAAAAAGGGAACAAAATGCTGAGCGTTGTAACCAACTCGTGTGTTGAAATCCCAGATTTGAGGTAGGTGTGGTAATTTGGGGCAAGGGATTTAAAGGCTTAATCTGACAGTGGAGTATGAAGTGGCTGATTTTGGTGAGGCCCATCAAAGAAGGAAGTGAAGGGTGCTTGGGTTGGCATGTCCAGAAGTTCTGAGTCATCCTTGTCCTGTAGTGAAGTGGACAGAGACTGCCTGGAGGCAGGAGCAGGTAACTGGGTCTGTACCCAGTCATTCTCTTCATGCTGAACCCAAAGGATACTGCTTGGATGTGTAGGTCATAGAGGGAAGTGAAGAACTCCCATTTTGTGCCAGCTTGCTCTATTTTCTAAAATAAAAACGAGACAGAGAAGAAAAGATGTCCCTAACATCTCAGTGATGTAACTGGGGATTTTGGGTGAGCATGAGAGATGATCATCAGCATGAGAGATACTGAGTAGCTGTGGCTCTGTAAGGGTTGGAGTGTTTGTGCACAGCTGCTCTCAGCCTAAGGCTGTTGATGAAGTGGAATCTTGAAGTTCCAGCTCAGGCATTCAGAAAACAGCATCAGAGTTTATTTTACAGCAGCTCTTGAAGGGTGGGAATAGTTACTGTCTCCTCATCCTTTAGCATTTTGTATCACACGTGGTTGTGTCAATGGTACAACAGGAGGAAGTAGGGAGGACATCCTTCCTTGCACATTCTGGGATTTAGAAGAAAGCAGTAGTGAGTGACAGAGGTGTTTTACTAGAGCAGTTTACACTGTTGAACAGCGAAGCTCTCACGTATGCAACTCTTCAACACTGCTGTTAGTTTGTGAAGATCTGGCCTCTTATCAAAACAGATCAGATCTAGGATGCCTCCGCTCTCTCTCATCTTTAACTATGACAGGCATGTTCTGTTCTCTGAAATAATTTAAATTATTAATCTGGGACTTAAATTGGTTTTTAGCTTTTATACCATAGAGTAAGTCCAGAATAATACAGGGATAGTGGCAGCTCACTAAAAGGCTGACTTAGTGACTTCCTCCTACAGTTATTTTGTCAGGTTCAGAGATGTGGGAAGAGTTTGGTGAGAAAAAAAGGTGGTTCTGACCTTCCTGTTTTTCTATTGTCAGAACAGATCAGAGTAGTACACCCCGTAGGTTGGGGCTGTGTGTCCTCATACTGCCACTGTTGAAGCTGCAGTTCTTTATAGCACCCCCACCACGGGGGTCTTCTAAACTGTTTCCTGTCAAGCTTTCAGCTCCCTCCTGTGTCCTCAGATAATCTCTGAGGTGCTGACAGGACAGTGCTGGCAGTGGTGGCTCCTTAAGAGCCCTGGGTAGTGTCTGCTGCTAAATGCAGTGGGTGATGGCAGAGGTCTCTGTGCCTTCCTTCATGGAGATGTCAATCTGTGAGTCTGTCGTGGTTTATTCCTGAATTTAGTGCTCCACTGAGATTCTCCAACCTGCACTGCCACTCACTCGGCCCCCCTTTCCCTGCAGTGGGATGGAGAGGAGAATTGGAGGCAGAAAAGGCAGAGATCACAGGCTGAGATAAGAACAATTTACTGGAAGCAGCAATGAGATAAGAAACAAGAACAGCAATGGTATTAATAACGAAAGTATATGAGAGAGGCAAGTGATTCACATGCAAAATGCTCAGAACAGCATTGCCCCCCACTCCCTCCTGCTGGCTCACAGGGTTATCAGGAGGAACCCCGTCTCCCCAGAAGAGACTCCTCTTTTTTGGCAATGGTATGAGATGGTACAGAATAACCTCAGTATCCTGGCCCTGCCCTGTCCTGGCTACTGCAAAAAATTAACCCTGTCCTGGCTGGAACCAGGACATTACCCCTTATTCCATACCATATACTCATGTCCAATTCCTACACCTTCCAATTAGCTACATACATTTGTATGTGTGTATATATATACACATCTCCCACAAGCACAGATATCATTTCTGTAGTCAGTGGCCATCCCTCCAAGGTGTCTTTTGAGTTCATTTAGTCCATGGCTGTGGGTTCTGTCAGTCCTAGATGTCTTCCAGGGCAGGAGGGCTGGTGTGCTGTTGGCTGCTTGTAAACTGCATCAGGAGCTAACATGGCATGATGTGGGAAAGGCACTTTCCCTTTGAACATCCAGCCCAGCACTGGTAGTCAGGATTCCAGGAGAAGCTGTGCTTCAGGGCCAGTCACTTTGGAAGCAGCTTGAACCTCTTCATAGGCTGCCAGGATCTCTTTTTCAGTTTGGGTGTACCAGGCCTTGGATCCTTTGTATCCCTGACTCTAGAACCCATGGGGTTGTCCTCAAGTCTCCCCAGGTACTTTTTATCAGACTTGCCAGGAAGGATCATTCTCCCTGACTGTAGAGCTTGTTTTTTACATCCTGTCCTGTCCTGACTGGCCCAGGGGTACCGCTTGAACAACCTTTTGTTTGATCTGTTCAAAGCTTGTTGTTGTTCACTTTCAAGTGCTGTTCCACTTGAAATCATTTTTCTTCCACGTCACAAGGTGGAGAGAGCTGACAATCTGACTGTACTCTGGGATGTGCATCCTCCAAAAACCTACTGTGAAGCCCTTTAACCTTACCTTGCTCTATTGCAAAACCAGCCTTCTAGAGGATTTGGATTATCTTCTCCCCTTTATCAAAAACTTCCTCTGCCCTCTTCTCCCATGCAATGATGTCATCAACGTGCCGTAAATGCTCTGGAGTCTCACCCTTTTCCAGTGCAGTCTGGATCAGTCCATGACAAGTAGTGGGGTTGTGTTTCTACCCATGGGGCATGTCCAGCTCCCAGTAAAGGTGTGACTTCATTCAGGCCACCACGGTCCACTGGCAGTCTGCACTTTCCACTGGACTGACACACTGGTTGTGTAGGGCTGTTAAAGGGTGAGCAGATCTGGCTGAGCTCTCCAATGCACGGTCCATCCCATGGATGGGGTCCTGCAGGGCCAGCTAGGCCCTGTGGCCAGCAGGGCACTGTTGTGGTAGTGATCAGTACTTGTTGTTCTTCATCCCTCATCACTCTCACAGCAGAAGGGTCCTCTGAGAGACCAGAAAAGGAATTCAACTGTCGAATACTGTCTTCGTAGTAGCTCTTCTAAAAGTCCAAGGGTTCCCCTTTGGGACCTTGAATTCCCCTCCCCTGAGGTGATCTGTGCCTGGGGCCTCTGGGCCAGTCACAGTGGAGTGTTTTGCCATTTATTCCCAGTCAAGCTCACTTCAGCTTTCAGTACAATCAGCTGTTGGGATCCCCCTGCCACCCCAAACATAGAGATGAATTCTGTCCCTATGGATCTCAGTGGCATCAAGGGACATTGTGTGCTAGTGTTAACTAAAGCCTTATATTCTTGTGCATCTCATGTGCTAGGCCATGGATCCACACAGTCCAAGAGATCCAAGAGTCCCTTTCCTCCACCTGGCTGGGGGGCAGGGCCCCTCTAGTTCTGATCATGGTACTTGTTTCTCTCTTCTTGCAAATATGAACCAGAGGTCTCTTCAAGAGATTGTGAAATAACGTCAGCCCTTCATTCTGTCTGAGGACGTGCCCACAGGAAACTGGAGAGGCATTTATCCTTGAAGTATTTCCTGTGGTGGTTGTTCTTCCTCTCAACTCTCATGTTCATGCTGCCAGGGCAGAGGTGGGATTTTTGTCCCACTTCTGCATGTCCTCTCTGTGACCATGCAGGTAAAACCTTGTGGTGTGTCCCCTCTCAAGCTTGGGGCTCCCAGTAGCAGAGAGTCTGGTCTGTACTGGTGTCCACATGGGACTTTTACATTCTAGTTTGCTCAATCTGATCTGTCCACAGTTTTGGTCAGTCCTTCCACAGGTTGGTAGGGAGGAAAAAAGATGATCTTCATCTTGCCCGAGTTAAGGAGTCACCTGAAGCCCTGTTCTGATTTCACTGACATCATTGCCAGTGAGCTGGCCTATGGCCGTGGTGCACTCCATGCAAACTTCCGCAACTTGGATTGGGTACTTCACATCCGAGGGAAATGAAAAACCCTCAAAAACTCTTGTAACGGGCCTGAAGGAGGAAATGGGAGTGGAAAGCTGGGGAAAATCATTCTTGCCTCTTCCCCCCACAGACTGTGTACGATTATTAATGGATTCCCAAAGGTAGTGCGAGGTGAGGGCAGAAGAGCAGCACTGAACACCCATCCCAAATGACCCTCATTGCTCTCGATGTTATCATGTCATAAACTGATACCCCACAGTACAGCAACAAAACCATCCTTCTCCCTCTCCCTGCTCTGAAAAAGAGCACTATGATGGGCACTTAGAGAAACAGGTTAAGTACCACACCCACAGGAACAGACAAAGCAGCGCTGTGACCAGCGGCTCCATACCTAATACAGCAAATGCTCAGATAAATTTGTTTCCAACTCGCTTCGCTTCGGCAGATCTGTTATCTCAACCCTTAGAGCCTCAGATAAGGCTGTTGTGGTTTAAGAATGGTATTCCCCAATTTAGTGCTCACAACTGAGACTCTCCCTGACTCCCTCCCCCTGCGGAGTGCTAGAGAGGAGAGAGGCACAAAAGGCGAAGATCATGGGTTCAGATAAGAGCAAAAAACAGCAATGAGATAAGAAAGCAATGAGAGGTGAATGATTCACTTGCAAAATGCTCAGAAAAACCCTTCTCTCTGGAAGAGACTCCCTTTCCCCTGCCCTCAGCAGTAATGGGAGGTGGTATAGAATAACCTCTGTATCCTGGACGTGCCCCCTCCCAGCTACTGCAGAAAATAAATCTGTCCTGGGCAGAACCAGGACTGTGTCATAATCTACCTGTCTATCTCTCTGCTTGCTAATCTTGGGAACTTAATTATCTGTGAGGCCATTAAGAAAAATGGGTCAAATTGACCAGTGATTTCCGAAGTGATTAGAAAAAAATTGATCTGAGGGAGGGGAAGGAGATGTGCCGATTCCCTAGGATGCTTGACTAACAGTATAACTGGTTTGTGATCCTGCAGTCAATGTCAGTGTGAAGAGGCGACTTAATTGCTGCAGAATTGAGTGAGTGGATGAATTCTGTGCTGCAGTCCATCCTGTCTGTGATCTCATGTCTTTACAAGGGCCATCACCAGGAGCTGCACTCAGCCATGCTCAGTAACACAGTTCTGGGATACAGAGGAGGGTGCAATAGTTTGATTCTTTTCTTGGCTTCTGTTCTGCACTTCTGCCTGCCTGGACTTCCGTCCCTGGGTTTGGTTAATGGACTCTAGTCACAATCTCAGATTATTTTTGATTCCAGAGGTAAATTTTTTCTTCTCATCTTTCTGTGTTGTCTCTGGACAAGCAGAAGAGAATTTGTAATTATCTTTCTATTATAAGGTTCCATTTTATAAAGACTAGAGCATATGGAAATGACAGTGGTACAAAGGATACCTCTGATTAGAGGCCTTAGGATTTTTGTGAACTAACTCCTGTTGATGAGTAGAAGCGCACTACTTAAATAAAATATTAATATAATCTTAAGGATTTCAGTGGTATTTAGTCACTTCCATTTTTTTCTAATTTTGGCTTTGAAGCTGCAGAGCTTCAGCTCCTGCCTGTTGATCTGTCTTTGCTAAATAGAAAATATTTGTGTTACCACCTTTTTATTCCAAAAATCAGTACTTTAGAATCACTTCGTTCCTTGCCTTAATAAGATAAGCAAATTAATATGCTTAAATAGTAAGCTCAATTAATTAGGGTATTAGATTGCAGTTAGCCTGTCTTTGGCCATACCCATTAGTCCTTTGATCACTGCTTGAGGCTTCTCTGGATTCTGTCATTTTTACCTGTCATTCATGAACTGCTACAGCGTGTTGGTCGTTGTTGCAGCAGCATTCCCATCACTCCAGACACATAACGATGGCACTTTCCCCTTATCCAGTTGTCTTTTCATCCCTCCTGTTGGCATATTGAGAGCTCACATTTGTTCTTTTTTAAGCATTTTGCAGATTCATGGCTTTCAAAGTCTGGCCAAGCTTGTCTCGTTTGCTTCCTTTCTTTCCAGGCTGTTTTCTAGTCAAAAAATCCAGCAGATACTGAACTGAATATTAACGATAACTATTTTTATTTTATAGGATTGGATCATAATCAGATTACTTCAGCCAGGCTTATTTTCCACTGAGCCCATGCTGCATTCTCTGATTCTCATACCAACCTTTCAGTATTTTTTCTGTTGTCAGCTCAATCCAGATCTCATGGTATTGTTTTGGTTTTAAATACTTGCCCAGAATAACCTTCTTCCATATTTGTACAGAGTCAGTGCTTCAAAATTTAATGAAAATCAACATTTAACTTGGAGATAAGCTTGTTGCTTTGGGTGTTTGGTTTGTATAGTTTTTGGGGTTTTTTTGACTAATCTGTCTGGACCAGCTAATTAAAAAAAAAACAAACCAGCTTTAGGTAAGTAGTGGTGGTATAAGATACAAACCCAGGAGCGTTATCAGAGGTGGGTGCTGCTCCTTGGCACATGCCTACAAATGCAGGTGCTTTCTCTCTCACAGGAAAATTGAGGCTAAACTCAGTCTGTCCTGCCAGACCTTTTATTAAATTTGGAACCCCTGGAGTGAAAAGTGAGCTGAGGCAACAGAGGAGAGCAGAATTTCCCAAAGGAAAAGGGATTGCAAGGAGCATAACTGCATGCAGTTGTGAGGTTTCTCACAGTGTGTTGGAGAGGAAACTAAAAAGGGAGTAGGAAATGATGTGCTTGTACCAGGGAGTGGAGTTTGCAGCCCCTTGTGCTGGTTGCATGTCCTGGGAGCCCTGGAGAAATGTGGTGGTAGAGTACCCTGGATTGCAGGAGTGATAGCTGTGGTGGTGGAGTGTGTGGAAGTTGATAAAAACTTAAAGGAGGAGGGAAGGGTAGAGTTTATTTACTGCCTGAACACTTGGTGAACAAGGGGGAGCATAACCCATCTCCTTTATGCTGGACTAGAGGAGGAAGTACTGTGGTGTGTCAGTTGCTAAAGAAGGGAGGGGGAAAAGGAAGCTTTAAAAGCAGAAGGAACAGCACAGTGTGGAGATCCAGTCTGCTCTGAAAGGTGTCTTTGGGATTAGATCAGTGAACTTCTCACTTGTGTCACATCCCCTCTGAGTTGCACCCTCAGGTGAGGTTTGTAGGTTTGGTCACAGGCTTTCTCTAAAAAATCTAGGAAACTCTAGGAACTAGAGGAAATGGAATTGCTTTTCTGCTTTGACGAGAACTAAGAAGCAAAACAGGAGAAGCACCTCCCACAGCTGCTGCTCAGAGCACTGCAGTGTGATGGCTTCTGTAGTCCAAGGCAGCTGAACAAAGGTTTTAAGTGCTGGGGGGTATTTTCAGCTTGGAAGTTTGTACATTCCTTGGCTTATGAGAATAGAGTGAAATACCCTATTTCCTATCCACATTCGTTAATAGATTCCAGTATCTTAGAGAGTTGCCATAGTGATAAAAAAGGGAACAGAATCTACTTGTCTTCCTGGGATAGGAGAATTATTAAAATAAATGCCTCTTTTCCATTAAAGAAGAGTGTCATTATCATATTTCTGAGAACTGTTTTAGAGCAGAAATAATGTGTTTAAGGTGGTGTCCTGCATTAATCGTGTTCCTTCTTGAGGCACCTCTGGCCTTGACTTGCACTTGGGATACACCCCTTTATCTCCCCCATTGCAGCTGGTGGAACAGAACAACACCTTTCTTGGGAAAGTCTGCTCCACTCCATCAGAATTCATGCAGCTGTGACCACAAATAGCTGGGCAAAAGAAGCAAGATTTGCCCAAAATTGCAGCACGGGAACAGAAGTATAAGACATGAGTTGCAGAGGATGAGGTGGGATGAAAGGAGCCACCATGGGATGGAGTGCAGGGGACAGGGCTGAAAATGGTGGCAGGAAGAGAAAGGAGATGAAATGATGAAGGGGAGCAAAGGCAACATGTAGGGAACATCCATGATCTTAGAGTAAAATGGGAATGAACAACATAACCCACATTGTCAGAGAGAAGCTTTCGGTGTAATGGAGATGCACTGGATGGGAGGTGGAGTAGCCCTGTGATGCACGTTCATGCCTGCTCCATGCAGGTGGAAAAAGAAACAGCTCACGCTGGATTGCTCTTTGCTTTCCTTCCTTTTAGAAAAGTAAATTTAACAAACTTTAAGCCAAATACAAATCTTTGTGGTGGCTCAGAGTTCCCCATGAAAATGACCATTCTTACCAGAATTGTCAGCGTTCTTGCTGGTTTATCTTCTTTGGTGACTTTCAATTACCTGCAAATCTTCCCCTGACCTAGCTATTTTGGGATCAGAGTTCTGTTTTGGCAATATAAAAACAAATGTCTTCTGAGTATCTGTCTTCCCTTACCTGCCTGGAAAGAACCTGGAAGCAGAGGCAGGAGTTGGGGGTGTTTGAGCCTTCCGAGTCCTTTGCTTGGAGCTGCCGCTTTCCATTTGCAGAATAAACAAGCAGGATAAACTCTACAATGTGTAGGCTCAATCTTCTGCATATATTTACCAGTTGTTTTTTGAGATTTCAGTCAGCCATGGGTTAAAGTTCCGCAGAAGTCACTGGGCTCAGCGTTCAGATAATTAACCAGGAATTGCAGTTTGTGCCTCTGATACGCAGGGATCTGCCTGATTCTTCCTTTCCTTCCCCCTCCTGTTTGCTGCCTTCCCACCAGGGAGGAGCTGACAGTGGTTTGCTTTGCTGGAGTCCCTACCTGGCTGTGTTTGAAATCAATTCCCAGCTGCTCCTCAGGTTACCAGTAACAGCTCTGGATCTCAGTGCTGTTTGTCAGCAAGTTGTTCTGCCACTGAAACTCCTCGCTGATCCCAGGCTTGGTTGGAAGCTGTTAAAAATGGATAAGAGTTTGTTCAAGCAGGTCTCACATTGTGTTGTGCATCTTAGTCTCTGGAAATCACAGTCCTGTTAATTTGATTTCTTCCCAGGAAAAACTGAGTTTAAACCCCCCTGAAACCACAAACATCTATCAGTTTTAATAAACTCCTCTTGTGGATGATCCCTCCTATTTTTCATCTCCATATTTACTTCAGGGATTGCCACCTAAGAAAAGTTTTTCCATTTATTCAGACTATTTTTTAAAAAAATATGAACTTCAAACAAAGAATGTGTCTTTAGTACTTTGTTTCATTGTCAGTAATTTACAAAAGTGAAGTGTAGGTTGAAAGGCATGTCTGATGTTTTACAATGTTATCAAATGTTGCTAATTTTTCAATTTCAGTTACAGACTGTGTAATGCTTTCGCTTTAGGTTCCTTTCCCTTATGAAAACACATCTTTGGACACTGAAATACAATGTGGCAGAGAGCAGGTTAACCAAAATACAAGGTTTCAAGTGGGAGCTACTCTGCTTCCAGCTGGATTTCAAAGAACTGCAAAGCGTTTCTTAAAATTTCAATCAAGTATTTATTACTTAATGACCACCTAGAGTAGGAAAAATTATCCTCGTCCTATTAAGCACTCAGCTTGGAAGATTTGAAAGCTTGCTTTGTTGTTGTACGGAGTTGTGATCTGTCTAATAAGAAGATCTGTTGAAAAAGAAATGCTAAAATAAAATGAAAAAACCATGTGGTGGTACCTGTTAGGATTGCAGAGCCTTGGTGCTTTGGGGAACTTCGAGTCGTTCAGAGTTTTAACAAACTTGAAACTGTCTTTCGAGACTAAAATATTTCTAATGTTTTTCCTAAAAATCTATTTTTAAACATTCTTCCTTTAATTAAAAAGCATTAGTATTCCTTGATAATGAGTTGAGAACACCTCTCTGTTACTTTTGGAGCAAGAACTTAAATTTGATGTAAAATTTGCTCAGTGTTCTCACTGCCCAAAGAAAATCTCTCTTCTGCTCTTTGAAAATGCAGCTGTATAAGATTCTTCCAGAAGCTTTTAAAACCAGGCTTCCAAGCTCAGCGCATCCATTGGGCATTCATTGCCTGCACTGAGCCTTTTCCACCTCCTCCCTGGTGCCTGAATCTGCTCTATCCTTGAGCTGTCAGGTCCAGGGAGGGCTCTGCTTGCCATGGGGTGGCCCATGGAAGCCATGGGAAGAGGTTCCCGTTTGAGCAGCATTCCTGTCTCCCAGTTTGGGCTCCCCACAGCTCTCCCAGTGTTGGTGGTGACTGTAAAGATCTGCAGGAAGTGTAGTGGTGGTTGCCAGAGAAGTCTGTGTATTATTCCATTCAATAAAACTCCTCCAGACTTTCAAGCAAGTTCAGAGAAGACTGGAAGGGCGAAGTCCTTCCAACAACGAAGTTTGTAGTTAGGAATTAGATATGAGGAGACTGACTAACAACCCCAGAGTTAATGTTCCTATTTCTGGCTTCTGAAAGGTGTCAGTAGTTCTCCTAAGCTTTCTCAGAATCTCACTTTTAGTTTCAGAAATTTTCTTCTCTGTTGATCTGATAGACCCCTACAGCATTAATGAACAGCTGTCATTATCAGATGACACTTTCTCATACCTTGTTTGAAACAGTGGGTTGAGTGAGTAATTTTATTAAATACTTTGCTATTAATTCTTCAGAGAAAGCTGCCAAAATCTGTGGTGTAATAAATAATAATTAAACTAATTTCTCTGAACATGCAGTCTGCAAAACAAACACAGAAATACAGAAAATTAAATTCTTAATATTTGTGCAATGTGATAGTAGCTAACACCACTTCCCTTTAAAGGCAGTCTTGGGACTAAACTTTAGATGCTAATTTTTGGTCTTACTTGCTATTTGAATTATTCAGCTTTACTCTGGGACACAGCACTTATTTGATAACCTCATATATTGCAAAGTAACAGTTTTGGGGATTTTTTTAATGTGTAAAGATAGAACGTTTTTTACAGTGAAGAAAGGCCCAAATCTGGCAACAGTCACTGGGCAGGATGCAAGGAAAGAGAGCATTTCCTAACATAAAGCTGCTTGGAGAGTGGCAGGGCCAGCTGTCTGAAATCAGAAGGTACAAAGTACAGGGACAAAGAGGACAAGGCCCAGTCAAATGGTGTTTATTGGACTCTACCCCAGTGTAATTTGCTGCTCGTAACTGGTGCTTCCTCAACTGCTTGTTCAGCCTGATTCCTGTAAGCATAAAAAGCAACCCCTGAACAATCCCTCATTATGAGGCTGTTCCAGTGATAAGCTGATGTGAGCAGTCCTTCCAGCTGTGGGAATAGTCCTGAGTCTCTGCTGGCAAGGGAAGGACCATAGAACACCACTGTGTTGAGGAAGGAAAGGCTGGAGAGGTAAAGGGAGAAGTAAAATAGATTTACTATTTCAAATAAAGGCTTTTCTCAGTGTTTGGATTCATATTTAGGACCAGGTCATAAAGTCACCTAGAAATCCTCCCAGTGCAAGGCAGAGGGGTGAACAAATGTGATCTATTGAGTAGGTCCTATGGGAGAGACTGAGGGAGCTGAGGGGGCTCAGCCTGGAGAGGAGAAGGCTCAGGTGGGACCTTCTGGCTCTGCACAACTCCCTGACAGGAGAGGACAGCCAGGTGGGGATTGGGCTCTGCTCCCAGTGAACAGGGACAGGATGAGAGCAAACAGCCTCAAGCTGTGCCAGGGGAGGTTCAGGTTGGACATCAGAAGGAATTTCTTCCCAGAAATGGTGGTCAGGCATTGTAAGGGGCTGCCCAGTGAGGTGGTGGGATCCCCATCCCTGGAGGAGTCCAAGGAAAGCCTGGACGTGGCATGCAGGGCTCTGGGCTTGGTGACAAGGTGTGATGGGTCTCAGGTTGAACTCAATGGTCTTGGAGGTCTTGTCCAACCTCAGTGATTCTGTGGTTCCAGTGGAGGAAATTTCACCATGGGGGAGACTCCTGCAGGCCAAGTGGCTCTTTGGATGTACAATGTTCTCTCCAGTCATTCAGGGGGAGTTGTGTTTCTCTTTTCTAGTCTTGGGGAGTTCTCAAGGTGTCATTTATCAAGGCTGTCAGTCTTAGACATCTTTTTGCTCAGACACGTCTCCTCAAGTACCAAAACATAAGTTGATAACCATTTGCTCAATGACTCTGTATATTCCCCCATCTTCCCATCTGTCTGTGTGCAAAGTCATGCTTTGTGCTCAGAATGCACAAAGTATCACAGGATTTGAAGTTTGTTTGGTCTTCCAAAGTTCCTGTGGTGTTGGAAAAAGTAATTTCTGTCCATGTGGATTAAAAAGAATGATCTTGTGTTTTCCTTTAATTTTGTAAGTTGAATTGCAAGACTTCGTCCCTACACAGCAGTATATATTTGTAAAACATCTTTCTAGGATATATTTTAACTTGGTAAAAGTCGTGAAATTGCAGATTTAATACTGAGAATTGAGAAACTTACACTGGAATTTGGTCTCTGCGAATGCAAAGATGGATGTTTGACATATGTTTGATTTTTTTTAATCTCCCTTCGGAATCATGAAAATTCTAATCATTTCATTCATTCATTCTTTTCCAGCTGGGAATGACAGGTAACACTACTCCCTTTGGGCAACCTTTCAGTCAAACTGGAGGGCAGCAGATGGGAGCTGCAGGAGTGAATCCTCAGTTGCCAAACAAGCCAGGCATGGCCAATAGTCTGTCTCCCTTCCCTGCCGACATCAAGAGTACTCCCGTCACCAGTGTGCCAAATATGGTGAGTTGGACCTGCTGCTTCCAGCATTCTCTACCTCTTCCTTGTGCTTTCTAAGTTTTTGGGTCATCCAGCTTCTGCAACACTATCAAATTACTTTTCCGTGGTCGTTTAAGCATCAAGAGTTGTCCCGTGGTTCCTCACTTCAGCTTTGCAGTGTGTATATAAAACTTCTGTACATTTTTATGCAGTGATTATACTTTAAGGATCACCATTATAAAAACTGCATTGCATCCTTTCATTTTGGCTGATATATTTAGTTTCAAACCAGGTAAAAATGTCTTCTTCAAGTTCTGTGTGTCAATTAGAATGTGTTGAGTTAATTAGAATGTGTTGGGTATGTCACCACCTTCCTGAAACTAAATAGTGCCTCATATCCTTTGAAACTGATGTGGTAAACACCCCAGATGCTTCTCACTTTATACTGTGCATGACTTGCATGTCGCAAGCTTGCAAGAACAGTTCTTATTAGGGCACCTTACAAGTTTATAGTATGATGTTTACCAGAGTTCTCTCTATAAAGTTAAATTAAATATTCCCATTTGTCTCAGGATGTTGCGTATTAATCAAACTGCTTGTGTTGTTTCTATGGAAACTCCAGCTTGTTGCATTTTATATTCTTATACATGATAGCAGTTACTATAGAAACTTGTAAGACCTGCAAATTGCTTATTTTTTAATTTAAATCAAAAAAAGCTACTTTTTAGCACAACCAATGCTTGCTCTTCCATCACTGTGTTTGCTACCTGCCTGTCACTAATAAGCTCTGTATGAGAGGCAAGAGGATGCAATAAACTTCTTCTTTTCTCCTTAGTTTTTGAGAATCCCTTCCTAATTTTCCTCCAGTTATGCTGTGAAATCTTTAAAATCATCTGTCATTTACTGTTTATGATTATGGAAAGGAGCTTGTGACTGGATTAACACCATGTTCAGAACACCACTTGCACTCATGCATAATATTTGTGAGACAACTTGCTGCATGACTACTCTAGTTGTGTTAAGTGTTTGGATCAGGTGTAAAGCAAGTGAGTTATTGTCCTGATGCTGCAGAAAACCTGCAGGTCTCCCCAAAATGCTGTTTTCATCTCAGGGATTGGGTGATCTTACAGCCTAATTTTGTGCTCATTTAAAAGTCAGGTTTGGGAAAGTTTAAGTCTTAATATACTCACTTACTAGTATAGGATGCAGTGGTCAATATTTCAGATGGAATAAAAAAGGCATTTGCCATCAAGGCTTGTCAGGTTATGGGAGAGAAATAAAATCAAAAACTGTTTTCTTTCTCCCATCTTGTCCAAGAGGAAGAGGAAAGTAAGGGAAACTTTCCAGGTAGTATCAACTGCAGTTTTAAAATGTCAAAAATACCAGCTGAGAAAACAATCAGAACCGTCTGTCTTTGTTTCTCAGGTGTCAAAAGCTTTGCATGTCCAATATATCTTCTTTTCGCTCACACCAACACTGAGAGCAAGAGGCATTTCAGCCAACAGACATTGATACTGTGGAGCCCAAAGGTCTCAGCTCACGTGGGGGTTAGAGGCTTGGTGGCCCTGACAGGGGTGTAACTTCAAAAACTGAATTTCCATCTAAACATTTTTATTGCAAAGCCAAGAACTTAAAAATAAATGTCACACTTGTTAGAATTTAACCTTTATTTGGCAACAGTGGGTAAGGCAGTGTAATTATTTGGTAATAGCACATCCATGGCCATATGTTATTCCTTCCACAGGGACTTTGCTTTATTCAGTGAACAATATGAACAGAGCCCCTGGAAAGAGCACACAGTCAACATTTAGTTCTATTTTTGCAGCTCGGTGTGTAGCTGTGGGCATTGCTGGCTGAATGTTGTAATATATCTCACTTGGTCATTTCCAAATGCTCTTTCCTGTGGCAGTCAGCACTGGAACAGGTTTATACTTTGGATTAGTTCATTTTCACAGCACTTCTCTGTGATAAAGATGTGTTGCCCCAGTTTTAAGCACAGAGGCACAAGGAGAGTAGGAATCTGTCCGAATCTGCTGACTCAGAATTTGAGGTTTGTAGGCTCTGGCTTGCTAAACCTTATTTGATATGTTAAGGCATTACCTAAGGGTAAAATAACATCCACAGCAGTTCCATGAGTTACAGAAACACACATCTAAGTGACATCTGTCACTCACATTGGACAGCCAAAATGTGACCCAAATGGCTCTTGTGAAAAGCAGCTGGTGACAGGGGCAGGTCCCCAGAGCAGAGCTGCAATCCTGCCGTGTGTTCTTGCTGCAATCCCGTTGCCATTTCTGTGTCCTGGGATGCTTCAGTCCCTGGAGATGATGGTTTATTGAATGTGCTTGGCCTGGAGACACAGCCTGCCCTGTTCCCTGAGGGAGGCAGCAGTGATGTGGAAAAGGCTATTGCGTTCTGTTAGCACCCATCAAAAATGAACCTGTGGAGGGTCAGTTCAGACTCCAGACACTACAGCAAGTTAAAGACAACGGCATATTTTTAAAAAAAACAAAAAAAACCATACAGGGTCCTTTGTGGGATGAGTGCAACCGCATATCTTGCTAAACCAGCCCTCTACACTATCCCTATCTTACAGGGCCCCCAAAGTACTATTCCATGTGAGAGACAAACCCACGTGAATGAAAACCCTGGTGGTGTGTGGCCTGTGTGAGGCAGGAAACCAGATTGCAGCATGGCACTGAACACTGTGGTTACCACAGGGGGTATTTAAACAAGAGAAGAGGAAGCAGAAAAGTGCAGCCATTGTCTGAGGACTCCTAAGTCCTGAAAACCAAAATATTTTTAAATACTCCTTTACACCTTGTATGTGTGCTGCAAAAATAAGAGATGATTAAGTTTCTTAACCCACATTACCCTAATCATTACTGTGTGACACCCCTGTCCTCAGCAGTAACCAGGACTTTTCCCTCTGCTGGGCATAACCCTGGCAGCCAGGACAAATGTGCTGCAGCTGTGGATTTGGATTTTTGATCCAAATTCTGGCTACCACTCTCCTGAGAGCAGCACTCTCCCATCTCCCCCCTCCTGCCCAGTAAAGTGGGTCTGTGAAGTGTTAGTTCACTGCAGCCCATGTTCCAGGCATGACCTTACACTACACCCTGAGAAGCACGTTAGGATTAATCTCTTTAATTAGAAAAGAAGAACAAACCATATGCTATTAAAATGATTAAGAGGTCAGCATTAAGGTATTAATTTTCAGTGCCAGCAGGATGGATTGATTTCGTTTGTTTGTTTTGTTTTAATGGTGATCCAAACAGCATATTAGCTCTTGCTTTGTGGGACTACCACAGAATCAGTGCCCTTTACAGAATGGGCAGCTTGAAAACTTGAGTGAAAGGCTTGTTTCCAAAAGAAAAACATTGTTTCTGATGTTGGAAGTTTTGGTGACACATTACTGAGCCTCAGTGCTGCTGAAATGGTTCTGATGCAGGACTGGCAGTGCTGTGCTGCAGTGAGATCATGCACGATCCCTGGGCTGTGGACACGAGCCATGCTCTGCTCTCGGGCTCTCAGCGTGGTGTGCAGCCAGTTTGGGAGCCAGCAGCCTCTGGTTTTGGAGAGTGCAGGCTCTGGGAGGAGCTGCTGGGGGGAGCCCTGTGAGGCTTTTCCATCAAGGCTGCTGAAGCTCTGCACTCCCTGCAGTGCTGCCTGTTCCTAGGGTGGTGGTGGATGGTTCCTTCATGGGCATACCAGTAAGTCTGGTATTTCTGCATGGGTTAGGAGCACAATGGGGGAAGTTTGGCTTCCAGACACCAGCGTGGTTTCACAGTTATCCTTATGACCAGCAGATGGAGTTGAGAGAATATTGCTTTTTGGAAGCAAAGGAAATAATTTTGCTTCAATTCTTGACTTAGAGTTGGAGCAGCATATCTTCTGTGCTTTTTTTCTCCCTCATCTCTTGCTAAACTGCATCAGGAGTCTCTGTTGTGCTCTTCTTTGTTTCTTTTTATGTCCTATGGATTTCTGTAATAACAGATTCTGATCAGAAGACAGAAGAAGTGACTGGGGGGTGAGGATGTCTCAGGTGTGCCTTGCTGCAGACCTCTGAGGGAGAGGAAGAAAGCTTTTAAACTGGGAGGCCAGGTTTAATTAGAGCAAGTAGAACTGTGGCTACTTAAAATAGACAACTGGTATTTTATTCTAGAGACCGGAAAGAAAAGGCTTTATGAAGAATCACTTAACTCTAGTGCCCTTCCAGGGAGGAAGGCCTATGTTCTGACCCTTCCTGTGATTTTTCCTCTCTTGCAGCACAGCCTCTCTCCTCTATCCCTGTGGAAAGGTCTGTGGCTCTTGCACTGGCAGCATGCTGAGTGTCTGCTTGCTGCTCTCTTCAGAATTCTCCCAGTCTCTGCTGGGCTTGCTGTTAGCTGTGCTCACCTTCCCTGTGCCTGCCCTGACCTCCACTCTGAAATTCAGTTTCTTGTTCACAGGCAAGCTCACTCCTTCCCTTCCTCAAGAAAATCCCACTTGATTTACAGCAGTGGACAGCTGGGAAAAGGCTCTACTTAGGTCTAAAGGAGAAGATCTTAATAACCTGGAAACAAATCCAGCAGATAGTGTTCAGTGCCAGGGAAGGAACGTTGTTTTGTTGGGAGCAGAGCATCTCTGTCTTGCCTTAGTGCAGGAGTTCGTCCTGGGGATTTGGATTGCTTTGAATGGTGGAATATTTTAGCTTTTTCATCATCTGTAAATACAGTGCCAGGCTGGCAAAAGCTGACAAAGAGGAATTAATCTTTTCCCGATGCTCTGGCCCGTGTTCCACTCTTCCCTCCCCCATATGCAAATATAAGCAGTGGAGAGTATTCATTGCTGTGTCCTACCCTATTCCAGCAGCTGAGGTGCTCCATAGCCAGCACTCTGACAGCATGGCCTTCCTTCCCTTACAAACTTCTCATTTGTGCTTTATCCTTTTTTCTATTCAGGATTTGCTATCTGGCATTTTCAATGTTCCTCATTCCTCAGGCTATTTTGTCCCCCACTAAAATACTGAGGTTTATGTAGGGTATATAACCCCTCAATATTTTGCTCAGGTAGTTTCCTGTATGTGAGAGCTGGAATCTGTCTACACCTTCCTGTATTTTGCCCCTTTTTTCTATCCTTGGAAACACTTCTTCAGTGTACGTTTCTTGGCATTTGCTGGTCCTGTAAATCAGAAAGATGAGGAGATAAAACTCCACAAATGTATCCTTAAGAAAGCTGCTTATCCAGTCTTGATGTCTAGCAGACTCAATGGCATAGAATTGAGAGCTTTGCTGGTTTTAAAATAAAATTCTTTTAGCAATTAAAAGCTAAGTGCACTGACCAACTATTCAGGTTCTTTCTATGGCCTGACCATAGGAGCCTTCTCACCTCTGAGGTTGTCATGGGCTTGCAGATTCATTTGCCAGTGCCACCCTCAGAGGTGGAAGTTGAAAGTTGGAAATATTGACCCTATTTACCCTTGACATGAAAACTCTGCCTTTATCCATGTCAGTGCCAAAGCTTCAAGATAAATCCTGAGCTCTAAACACATCCTTCATGTTAAGACCACAGCCTCAGGTTGCTCCAGGGGAGGTTCAGGTTGGATGTCAGGATTTCTTCCCAGAGAGGTTTGTCAGGCTCTGGAATCAGCTTCCTGGGGAGGTGTTGGAGGGATTTATATAAATATATGGGATGGGTCCCCATCCCTGGAGGTGTCCAAAGAAAGCCTGGATGTAGCACTCAGTGCTCTGGGCTGGTGACAAGGTGGGATTGGGCACAGGGTGGCCTTGATGATCTCAGAGGGCTCTTCCAACCTGAATGGTTCTGGGATTCTGTTGGCTTTGTGTTCAGGAGCTGGATATCTTCCTACCTCTCCTCATTTCCTAGAGCACTGCCAGTGCTCAGGTTGGTGCTACAGGCTGGCATCACTTGTCTCCCTCCAGAAAACAGGATGGCCTTCTGAGGCTGTGTCCAGTTCAGGAAGCCTTTTTTCCTCTCCTATGGAGCCTTCTGCCCACCATTCAGACTCAGATTGTGATTCCTCCTGCTCCTTGGGTGAGGAAATGCAGCACTGCAGGGTTTTGGGGCACAAATGCAAATGCTTGTGCATGTAGTGCTTGCCTCAGCCCATTTGTGCATTGTGAGCCTCTGACCTCTGAGGCCAAAGCAGACCCTGGTGTTCCTGGTGTCACAAGGATGCTTCCTGTTTGGTTAGGGCCAGGCTGCTCATTCCATGCTGAGAGTGACTGGTGGAACCAGGGAAACCATCATCCACATGAACTGCAAGAAGTGTAAACAGGTTCTGTGTCACTTTCCCAGCGAAGCTCTGGTCACCAAGTGACTGCACTGGGGAATACCTTTGGCCTTGATGCCACCCAGTAGCTGCTGCTTGAGCTCTCCTTCAGTTTTGGGACAGAAGGATGCTCCCTGGGCTCTACAGAGCTGGTTCAGCACTTACTAGAGCATTCCTACAACTCCTGTGGGCAGAAAAGACTTCTTTGAATCTTACTGGAAATGTATTGGGATACTCATTATTGGAGTTGGTCACACTATGAACACTTAATTCAGATAGAAATATTGATAATTTAAAGTTCTTTGAGATTTACAGTTCATGTATGTTAGCTTTGTGCCTGCTCTTCCTTCTCTGTAAGGGACCTTCAGGATCACACTTTAAACCTGTGGTTGGAAGGGAACTGAAGAAGTTTGGGCTGTTTCACTTTAATGTACCTGTGTGTGGGATTTGTGGCAGTGGATTCTTAATAACCTCGCTAAGATCTGCTGTTGATTACAAACCTCTCTTATGGAACTAAATGGCATTTTTTAAACACAAGATTTGTCCTCATACAGTGAAAGTCACATTCTTCTATCAGGGAGAAGGAAAAAACATGGAAATAAGCAGAAATTACAGAAGAAGAGAAGTATTTTAAAATCATAATGCTCTGTAGAGTGGAGCTGAGGCAGAGTTCTGTATTGCATTGTTTACCTGCTGTAAGATTGCTACTGCTGCTGAGATTGCTGCCTACTTTTATATGAAAAGGTACATAGTGTTCCATCTCGACAATGTTGAGTGTTTTTGAATATAAATACATAAAACCATTGAGAATTGCTGGTCACCTCAGTAAAGTAAAACCACCAGGGAACTTTTGAGTCCATCCAAGTCCACAAGAACGAGATACTTGTGCATCTGTGCTGCCTAGATGTGCAGGAAGCTTTTGCCCTTCAGGATAGGGACAGGGCAGAACTATCTTCCTCTGTGACTGAGTTTCCTTAATTTTAAAGGGTATTAATAGCTGCCTTACCCTACAGAAGTAAGTATAACAGTTTCTAGAAAACTGATTATTGACATTCCCATCTCTGTCAGGGATTTTAGCAGATTTCCAACCCCTGATCCATTTGCTCTCTTGACGGTGGAGCAAGTGGCAAGAGAAACAAAAATATCTGTTTTGCCTTGTTTATCTGACTATTGAATTACTTCTTTTAATTGTGGTTTCAGAAGTGCCTGAACTTCCTGCTTCAGCAAGAACATTGTCAGTCAGGTGAAGCAACCTGAAGAAGCTTTATATTCTGAGGGGGTTTTGTGGCTACCAGCAGACACACTGATCTGGACTGAGACTGCTTTGTTCTTCAAACCACTGATACTCTGCAATTCTGCTTTTTTTGGTACTCAGTCTTCAAGTAACCCTCCTGGGTCAGGGCATCTGTGCTGATACAGCTGCAGTTGTGTCTGTTAACTGGAAGGGTAGTAACAAAAGGAGGACTTGGCTTGGGAAACAATTCTTTGACTGGGATGAAAGCATCGCTTCCAACAAGATTTTCTTTGGCATGATCCCTGTATTTTTCTGCAGATTAGCTGAACTAATTGTTTCCTATTTGTGACCCAAGAATTGTTTCAGCAAAACCTCTCTGCTCCATGGATTTGTTCACAGGAGAAATGGAAGACTGAATTTCAGCTGCATGCAGTCGAAGCAGATGTTCATGGGCTTCCTTCATTCACTCCCTTATTCCTTTTGTTGTTCTTCCTCTTGAAAGTTTAAGACAAACAGATTCAGCAATTCCTCTTTGTCTAAGATTTATTATAATCATTATCAAGTGGCAGAGTCTTCACTTCTTCCGTCAAATACCAGACATGGTGTTTTCTACTTGATCTTGTGTGCTTCATTCCCCAGAAGAAAAGCAAGCTCCAAAACCTGATGTGCAGGGACAAAGCTTGCTGCTGGAGTAGGAAGAACTTGTGCAAGGAACTTTTTGTTGATCTAAGAAAATTAGGATTTTGTAGGCTGTGGATTTTCCTGGGGAATCCTTCTCAAAGGTCAGATGTAGAATGGGCTCAAATGGTGTATGCTGACACTTAAACCTGATTTTGTTTAAATGTGGTACGCAGGCTGTAGTAGGCTGTAGGTTAGTAGTTCTGCAGGCAGTACTGAACTATTTCCTCTATTACCTCCCCAGCATAATCCTAATATTCCTATATTCTATTTAAAAGTGTTTTTCAGGGCTGGTTTTCCTTAAGTTGCTTGGAATTTGGCGAGCTTTGCTGTGGTAACCTGTTTTCACAGTGCATCATCAAAGTGATTCTTGGGACAGTTGCTTGTTTGTCCATAAGATTAATCCAGGCTGCAAATCACAGGGATTTCAGCACTTTTGCAGTCCCATATCTGTTCCTGCTAGGGGAGTCATTGCAGGCTGTGGATATGTTTAATTTTGAAAGTCAAGTTTCTGCATTTGTCCAGGAAGGTAGAAAAGCTGCCTAATCTGTGCTGAATACTTGACATGTTAAAGAGGCTGTTTCTCTTCTGCACTGTTATGAGCTGTGCCTTAAACTGAAGATCTCTGTGGGTTTGCAGCCATCAGGCAGAGCTCAGGCCTTGGTGCAGATGTGTGTCCATGAAGAATGGATGCTGGAAGTAAAACATTGGATTTTAAAGCTGATAGAACCCAGTGTCACCCTGTGGTAACTCTAGTTCTCTTCAGTAGCCATAATGCAACCCAGATTTAGGTAGCACTTACTAGGAGAAAGCTACATACAATTGCCCTGAGAATTTTCTCTGTGGAAGGAATATCACTTGGAGAGAAAAAGGATTAACTTAGGCTTGGAAGATCAGCTCTGCCTTTTGCTGTAATACATGGAGACAGTCATAGAATTTTGACTGTCTTCTCCCATTGGACTTCTCTTTTTGTTAGGGACGAGGAACTAGGATTGATATGTATAAAACCTATAATAGGAAAATCTGACCTATAGTATGAAAATATAATACTAAACAAGCTTGAATTCATAGAATCATAGAATGATGTGGATTGGAAGGGACTTTAAAGAGTTCCACCTTTGAGCTCATGAGATAAGAGCTCATTGCTGTTGGAATTATGGTCTCTCTAATAAACAGTATTTTGAATGGCTTGTTATTTAAACTCTTGTTTGTGTAAGTGTTTTAACAGAGTATTTAACTCTCCATACACTGATGTTGTTTGAACATTAGAAATGTTTGAGAATGCTACTAGAAGTAGGGAGAGAATGCTACAGTGAGTAGCAGGGAGTGGTGCAATAACCCTTGTAGCTCAGTGAACAGTTTGTGATACTCAAATCCTTGTAGAAGATGAAGACCAGAACTGTGGCGTGCAGGCACAACTCTGAACTCTCCTTTTTTCTCTCAGTCCCAGATGCAAACCCAAGTCCAGCAGGTGGGAATCGTCCCGACGCAGGCCATGGCCACCGGGCCCACGGCAGACCCCGAGAAGCGCAAGCTGATCCAGCAGCAGCTGGTCTTGCTGCTCCATGCTCACAAGTGTCAGCGGCGCGAGCAGGCCAACGGCGAGGTGCGCGCCTGCGCCCTCCCGCACTGCCGCACCATGAAGAACGTCCTCAACCACATGACGCACTGCCAGGCTGGCAAGGCCTGCCAAGGTGAGCCCTCCCTCCTCTCCCTGTCCCCAGCCTTGCTCCTCTCAGCCGGAGGGTCCCCTGTGCATGGCATGAGGGAGTGTCAGCACTGGATGTGTGGTTAAGTGTTGGAATCCTGGATGCTGAGAATTTTAAACTTTCTGTGCTGAAAGGCACAGACCCACAAGAGAACACTGCGTTTGACCTGAGGCCATGGAACAGGCTTCCAAAATTGGTTAATAACACTGGGATTATGGGTGTTTAGTTGGTTAGAAGTGTGTAATATCACAGGATGGAAAACTTGGAGTTTGGGGATTTAGAATATAGAAATAAATACAAAGCAAGATGGAAGTTTTAGGGCGGAAGCAAGTTGTTCTTTACTTTCTTCTTCCTTCTTCTTCATGGGTTTGGGTGGTATTTTGTAATTGGACAGAAAAGTCTGCATTGCGGGCCTCGAGGGATCAGTTATTGGGTTAAAAGGGAAAATAATCTAAGTGTCATTTCTTAATTGCATAGTTTAGTCTTAAAAGACCTTGTAACAAGAGATAATTGGCCATTTTGTGCCTTACTAATGAAAAACTACAGAACTCACAGTGGTGAGGCTGTAACATAGATAAGAAACAATAAATACCTGAGTCTAAATGTGAACTATTACCTCAAGTGCCTTCAATCCTAACCCCAACAGAGGTAGAAAAAGCAAGCCAAGAACCCATAGTTAAGCTGCTCCCAGCTCTCCCAGTTTAGAAAACAGAATGCAGCATTTGCCCTCCTCAAGTAGTGTGGTATCAGTATAGCCTTGCAAGCATCTTCTTCATCTCCTCTGTTGTGTTGAGATATCCACCATATCTTTGTCTTAAATTTCATTACTAGTTTCCTTCATTTGCACTTGGATCACAAGACATTTCAGTTGTGTTTAGTTATATGTACAGTATTACAATATTTGCATTTTGGAAGAAGGATGGTAGCAGTGTAGCCTTGCAATCATCCTTTTCATCTCTGTTGCATAAGGAGGATGTAGTGTCCACCATGCCTTTGTCTTAAATTTGAGGACTAGTTTCCTTCATTTGCTGGATCACAAAAAAATTTACTTGTTTGCGGTTTTAGTATTGCTCATGAAGGAGAAAGAATAGAGTTACTCTAAAAAATGAAATAGTTCAAAACCAGTTGAAGAATAGAATTGCTCTATAAAATGAAATAATTGAAAACCAATGAACCAAGGAGTGACTCTTAACTCTTGCTTTGCCTTGCTGCAGTTGCTCATTGTGCATCTTCGAGACAAATCATCTCCCACTGGAAGAATTGTACTCGGCACGACTGTCCCGTGTGCCTTCCTCTGAAAAATGCCAGTGACAAAAGAAACCAACAACGTGAGTATTTCTCTTACTGCTGTCACCATTAAAACTGTTGAACCAAAGTTGATCACATGTGCAATGGAGGAATAAACTCTTGACAGTATCCCAACAAACTTAGTGGCTGTTAACAATCTTGTTAACAAGATAAATATACAACTGTATTTCCATTTCTGATCATTGAATGCATTGTATTACTTAAATACACAATAATTGGGAAAGTCTGAGCTCAAGGACACATCTTTTCTAATGGGTGTGGCAGCTTCTAACTGGTGTTCCAGTCTGAGGCAGGTCAATAGATTCCAGTTATGATGCAATTTTGGATGTAGGTAGGGGCTTGGTGAGGAGATAAGCTACTTGGTTGTGTTTCTTGCTGCTAGAAACAACATAAATCAAAATGCTAATGATTTAAAATAATCAAAAATGTTTGAAAAAATAATTCTCTGATGTAAAAAGGTCTGGGTGTTTTTATCATTATGTGTATTTAACACTGATATAGATTAGCTTTAGTTCTGCAAATCATGCCTGGTTTTTATAATAGCTGAGCTATTACTGATCCTTGGGGCTGGTCCATTTGTAGTTTATTTCTTCTTCCCTCTTGCTCTGAAAAAGAAAATTCTGAACTTATATTGGTAGGTTTGCTTCTCATCAAGTCCTTTGAAAAAATGCCAGGGTGGAACATTTTACAGCATCGATGCAAAGTTCTAGAAGTCTTAAGTAATATTGTGCCTAAGTATATTTAAATAAGGGTTAAGAAGTGGAAAATAGCTGCAGGACTTGCAAAGCTTGTGCACTGGAATTGGATTGGAAGCATTCTGCTAATTTCCAGCTAAGCTTAGACTGCAGTGGGGAACACCAGTAAACCTTGGAGGATGGAGAATTGCTCCTAGGTTAGGTGGGATTAAGGCGAGGGGAGAGTAGCTGCTAAAACTACCAAAATTATCCATTGAGCATGTTCTCTTTATGGTTTAAGGAGGGGTTTTCCTCTTCCAAAACTGAAAAAATCACAACTATAGAGCTACTTGGAGGTCAGGATTTTGTTTTCATTTTACCAAACTTCTCCTTGGTAAACAAGATATATCTTTGCTTTGAAAGTAGTAATTTGGTGCAAGTGATTACTTGTTTGACCCTTGAAAAATGTGTTGAAAGCTTTGCTTCTTAATATGACATGGTCCATTTGTGCTTAACATCCTTATTACACAATTGTTATCAAAGTGCTAACAACATCTACCAGAACAGAATTGTGTTTTTCAATACAAGCTGCTGGCAAAAAGTAGTTTGTGCACTATTTGTTTTGTTGCTCATGCAGCTGATCATAAGAGAACAAAACTGGAACATAAACAATCCTTAAAAATAATTTTACTATGGGATCAAATAGGATATTGTCTGACTGCAACAGAATTATAATGGATAAGTGTAGTATTTGTCTCTCTTGTTGCATATTGGAGGGAGATAAATATGAAATCTCCTTCTCCTATTCAGTTAATCAATAATCCAGTGGTGCAGGGTTCTTTGTCCTGGATTATGTCTGAGTCATACACATAACACTTCATGGTTTGTTGGGAGGTGAAGGAGGAATACTAAAAGTACTTGTTTAGCAGTATTATAAAAGGTACCCCTTTTTGGGCATTCAGGAAGGTTTGTGAAATGATTTACATTGGTATGTGCATTTTAAAATGTTGTGCCTGATCAGGTGGATACTAACCAGAGTTGGGTTAGTTTTAGACTGGAAGAAAATGTTGTCTTTCTTAAGAATAAATCATAGTAGCTTCTACTAAATTGGGAGGAGGAGGGAGTCTGCATTGGCAGAATACAGAGAACATTAGAAAGGGAAAAAGGAATGAGAAGTGTAGTGATCCTCCTCCTGTTGTGGGGCTGCCTTCCTTACAGAGAGCCCAGAACCCTCCTTCTGTGCCCATCCCTGTTTTCCTGTTGGTATTTCAGTCCTGATGTGGCCATGCTGGGCTTTCAAGAAGCTGCTTCAAAGGGTGCCCACCTTTTAGAACATGCTGCAGTAGAGCACTGCTGAGCCATTGCAATGTGGTGCCTCACTTCCATGCACTTCCATGCACTGTGCTTTTGTAGCTTTCTGTTCCTACGCCTTGGGGATCTGAAAGTCCTGGAAAGTCCTGGGGTTTAGGTTATTGCCATGGAGCTGTTTCTGTACAGGTCTTTTAGTGTGGGGATTTTTTGGAAAGAACATTGTGCCAGGTTTCCTTTGTATTGCCTATTTTATTTATTTTAAAGCACTCTTGAACCATATTTTACTACATTGGTTGATAGTGACCTGACTTGTTAATAGGACATATTGGGACAAATTTAAAATTCTTTCTGTTCCACATGATTCTTATTGTATGCCTCATGTACCTCTGAAGGGGCAGGGGAAAGTGGAAAGCAAATACTATTTTGCACATGGTAAAACATTAAGCTTTTCTTTTGAATAAGCGAGTGAATCCTGTGTTTTGAAGTAATGGCTTGAAATTTGGTTGAAATATTTTGGGGTTGAAGGCTTGTTTTTGTTAGGAAGTATTTCTTGCTCCCTGCTGGGCCCAACATGATATGAGTTACAAATTTTGCAAACAGTTGTTGATATATTTCCTAGTTTTGTAGCTGTGTCAGTTATTGTTTAAGATTCATCTTGTCATGCACTTGCTGGAGCTCCTTAATTTTTCCATTCCTGGCCTGGGCAGGTGTGTTGTGCCACAGCTCCTGGATCTGCTCCCGTTTCTAATGTCCTGGACCATCCCCATGCAGCACTTGGTGTGCATCATTCCAGGATCAGGGGACACTGGAAAGCCCCTGAGATCCACACTCATATGAGTGAGACTGGAAAGGGGAGTTGAGAACTTGGAGCTGGTCTCCTCTGTAACTTTCCTTGTAGGAAATTTTAAATAAAATGCAGCAAGGAGAAAGGTGGATTAAGAAAGATGAAACTTGAAATAACTAATATTCATCTAAAAGTGTGATTTTAGAGAAAACAATAGAAATTCTGGTGTATGTAAAGTCAAGGGTGAAAGAGCATGAGTCTGATGAGGGAAATGGAAGCAGGGACCATGATCTAGCTGGCTGATGTGGCAGGTTATTGAGTACAGGCAGAAAATGGAAGAGAACCTGGATGTGGAGCTTTTGGGAACCAATCCTTTGCAGAGAAGGAAGGAGTGAGTGCACCCATGCACAGGGAAATGTGTCCAGGAGGAGGAGGAGGCAGCAAGTTCTTCAGTGGAATCTTTTTCCTGTGAAAACAAAACGAAATCCAGCTTGTTCGAGTCTCACTGTCAGTAACTGTAAGATGTACAAACAAAACATGTCTCTTGTTTTTTCAGTGGCTGGAAATCATATAATGGTGACCCATCAGTTACCCCATGGAGCCACAGGGTGGATGTTAGTCCATGGATTAAGGAGTTCCACTGATTGACTGATCCAATGCTGTACTGAAGGCTTATGATTTAATGCTTAACTTAAATAAAAATTAAAATGGCATTGGTGGTGAAGTTTAAAACTGACACTTCCTGCTTCAAGTTCCTCATAAAATCTTTACCTCATGATTTGATCCAAGATACAGCCTTTAATTAAATGATTGTGTGCATTTACCTTTGTGTACCTGCCTAATTCTGAGGGCAGGACAGACTTGTGCTGAGGTGAGTCAAGGCCACCAGCACAAATTTTGCTCCAGCCACTGCAAGATGAGCAGAGTGAGGAACAGGACAGAACAAGTCTCAATTAAAAAAATCAGGAGCAAAATCAAACATTTAAACCAGCGTGGCTAAATTTAAATCAGCTCATAGCTTGTTGTCTGAGGTGATGAGACAGAGTTGCTGAAGGATTTTGGTTTAACAGTTGCCTGCTGTTCTAACAGACAATTCTGTCTCAAATGCTACTTTTTTTTGCATCCTAATTGTTAGTATTACCTTCTTTCTAGCTTACTGATTTAATCTTTAGAGTTTAGGAATTTAAAATTCTCAAAGATGGTTTGACACGTTCCCTGGAATGGTCAGGTTAGAGAAGCGCTGGGCATTCATACTTAAAATAGCATTAGGGATCTGTGTTTAAAATAAATTTTAATTAGCTGGAGTAATTCCCCTCTTGAAGACATGAGTGCAGTGTCATTAAACAGGACTACTTGAGACAGAATCCTGCAGGTGAGCTGCTCTTTGATGGTTTTGGTGCCTTCTGGGGCATTGGGATGTTACTGGGGCTGCTCAGAAAGTTCTGGGGCTGCTTAACTTGTGCTTGTTTGAACCTTCCCTCCTCAGGTACATAAACACAAGTGACACTGGGGCACACAGAACCAGTTGAATTTTCAGCATTTAGAATGTGATTTACAGAGCTCATTTCACACTTGTAACTTTTGTCATGGGCTCCTCAACGTCTGAAGTATCAGTTAAGAAAAATAATTTGCAGTAGACATTGCTTCACGTAGCAGTGGCCTAATGTGTTTGTTCCAGGGCTGTATTTATTTTAGTTGGCTTTATTTCCTGCAGTGTCTGCCACAGAAGGAACAGCATTTGCACTTGGGTCTCTCCGGACTGGAAATTTAATACTCTCTGCCTCCATCTTCTTGTTTGACAGATAATGTCATGCCTTCATATAAAACCAGTGAACAAACAGACAAAAAAAACTCCTTCAAAGCCAGATTCCTGATGTTGGGAAATAATCAGAATAGGATCCTATTGAGTTGTGAAGTGTAGAAAAGCTGAGGCCAAATAGTCTAAAACTGTTCTAACACAAGGGCTGAACTTGTGCTTTGTAGTGACTGCTGCTGCCAAAGCTCAGCCCAGAGCCGTGGGCTGGAGGTGCTGAACTTTGTCCAAGTGAGCTCCAAGCCAAGCTTGCAGTCTCAGACCATCAGTGCTTTTTCCCAGGAGAATGTGAGGGGTGGTAGAAGGCTGGGGTCTCCTCAGTGGGGTGGCCAGAGCATTTCCCTGCTTTCCAAACATCAGCACCACCTGTGGGGGTTCTGCCATCTCCACGCTTCCAGCACTGAAAGCAGATTGGGGGGTTTTGTCCTAATTTTTCTGGTGGAATATTATCCTCTAATAAGCTGGAATTCTTATTAGCTCCTGAATCAATCTGTGCTGTCACAGCAGCCTCTGAAACCTTTTGAATTCCAGGGTGCCACAACTTTTGTGCTATTTAACCTTCCTATTCCTTGGCTTGCAGTTGTATAAAGGCATCTTTCTCCTAGATTGTGTGATTCCGGAGTACTACGTGCAAGTCCAGTGAGGAATTCATAGAGTTGCTCTTCTATATATTTTTTTTGTTTGTTTTTTTTTTTTTTAATTAAGCTGATAGGATCTTAATCAGCTTCTTTGTTTTTAAATTCTCTTGGAAGTGATCAGTGAGTTCAAAAGTTATTGTGAGTGTGTCCACAGAGTCTAAGTATACATAAGCCTTAATTTCCATGGTAATCCCAGCATTTAAAATACTGTGGATTGTCCTTTGGGGGAAAAAAGGATGTTTTTTGTAGGACTGCTTATTCAGGAGAGGGAGATATCTGAGTTTATTTATTTGTAGTTCTTTGGCAAATGAGATCAAATTGATTTCTCATCTTGAGAGGGAAAAGTCTGGACTCTGCAGTGTGTGTGTTTTCTCTTGGGTGGAAGCTGGAAGCCTGTGTATCTCTTTCAGTGGTTGAGTTTCCATAGTGGGTAAGGATTTAAGAAAGCCTGGATAATGCTGTTAATATCTCAAAAGGCTTGTTTTCATGACTTTTTTATCTAACCACATGCCCCTACTAATATTTCAATAAAACAGTTATTGCTGCCTATATTAGGAGCCATTACTGTTGCTAAGTTTAGTTCACACATTTGTAATGCACATTACGTATTTAATTACTTGAGGGGGAAAATGTGAAGGAAGTGTTACTTCTACCAGAGTCCTGATTATCAAAATGCAGTGTCTCTGTGCTGAAGGTTGTACTCCATGGGTCATTCACTAGGGAACATGGTATTACTTAGAATGGCAGCTAAAATGAGAAGCAGAATGCAAAACTTTGCTCCCTTCTGGACCAAGTAAATACTCCTTTTCCCTGTTGTTTCCATTTCCTGTCTACAAGGAAAATTACTCTTCTATACATCTATATGGTGGGAGAGGTTGGTTGGTTGGTTGGTTGTGGTAGCCATATAGGTTAATGAATACCTAAACATCATCTAAATTATTTACCAGGATTCAATCCCTTACTGACTCTCCAACTTATTTTAGATTTTGCCAGTACAATCTGAGATTCATCAGGACTTTTCATATCTCTGAGTTACTTGGGGTTTGAGGTAATTTGGCCTTCAGGGGATTCATCTGGTGACTGCTCGCAATGAAAATTTCTACCAACAGATCTTCAGTATTACCTTTGTGTCCAAGGGCACAGTCTTTCTGCTGAACTCAGGATCTCTGTTCTGAAGCCAAATATTTTGACCTAAAATGGGATTGATGGGAAAGAGGGAAGTAGAGGAATTAAATTTTTTTCCCCTTAGTTTACTGTCCCCAAGCATGAAAATCCTATTTAGCCTTATATAAGAGCCTGTACTATATATCTATTACAAGTAATTGTGGGCTTATCTGCCTGAAATTTACAGCACATCTCTTTAGACTGCATGGATTAATAGCCAGGGTGGGTTCTGTCCTGTAGAATCTAAGGCTGAGTTTTCCCACTTGGCATCTTGGGTGTTGTTCTGTCTTCTGGCAGAAAAACATCTGTATCATAGAATATGTGCATGTTCTGATGACTCTTGGCATGACTGGTTTTGCTCCTTATCCTCATCAAGTTTTAATTTTCTCTTATCCTTTCTCTTCTCTGTAGCCCTTTTAGGGTCTCCAGCTGGTGGGATCCAGAATTCCATCGGTTCTGTTGGCACAGGCCAGCAGAACACTCCATCACTAAGTAATCCCAACCCAATTGACCCCAGCTCCATGCAACGAGCCTACGCTGCCCTGGGGCTACCATATGGCAACCAGCCCCAAACACAGCTGCAGCCCCAGGTCCAAGGCCAGCAGCCAGCACAGCCTCAGGCTCACCAGCAAATGAGGACCATTAATGCACTGGGTAGGTGGAGAAAAGGGAAAAAAATGTTAAAATAACTGATGTTGAATTTTTAGACTAGTCTGGTATTTTCTTTGGTCAAAGTAGTGACTGTCTGTTCATGGTGTTTAGTAAGTTAAAAATATACTATTTATATACACTGCTATTCATTTACACTTGAATATTAGGAAGTTTTGAATGTAGCGCTTTTGCCAAATAGCAGGAGTTTTAGTTTTAAAATATAGCTCATTCTCTGAGGTGATGAGACAAAATTGCCAAAGGATTTTGGTTTAACAGTTGTCCTCTGTTCTAACAGATGATTCTGTCCCAAAAACTTTTTTTTTGCATCTTAATTGCTAGTATTACCATCTTTATGGCTTATTGATCTAATCTTAAGAGTTTATGAATTTAAAATTTTAATAGACTCATTTTTGTAGTTCAGACTGAAAGTAACTTGGTTCCATAAATAGCCATGTATGTGCAGCACAGCAGGTATTGTTACAAAAATACTTAACCTGATAAATTGCTTCTATCGTTAGCCAGGTGGGTCAGTAAAGTGCAGTTTTGTCATATTATTGTCAAAATTGTGAACTGTGTACCAATGATATTTAATTTTGTCCCAAAGGAGCCAACCAGATGAACCTTCCCGCAGGAGGAATAACAACAGACCAGCAACCGGGTCTAATTTCTGAAACTGCTCTTCCAACATCCCTTGGGACAAATAAGTAATGCACACATTTTCGTTCTTGCTCAATTAAACATTTATTTCCATGCTTATGAACGTAAACAAGAGCATGCTTTAAAAACTGATTGTATTGGCATGGAGAAGGTCAGTCACGTGTACAGCTCTGCTCTCTTTCCTGTTTCAGTTCCAGAGCTGCCACTTTATGCCTTCTGAGAGCCCCACAATATTTACTGCTTTTAAATGAAGTCCCAAAGGAAGAATATTTTGTACTTTTAAGTTTATAGTTGTGATTCTTTACCATTCACACTGTGAATGTGCCTTGTAAACTCCTGAGCTTTGCTGCTTCAGGGGTTGCAGTTTGTTGATGCCAAAATTTCATTTAAGAGAATGTTTGATGTAATAGCTAAAAGTGATGAAAGCAACAACTCAAAAATTACTTCAGGCATCAAACCTCTGACAAAACTCTGCATTCTGGTACTCTAACAGTCCCTTTTCTTTTTATTTTAGCCCACTAATGAATGATGGCACAAATTCTGGCAATGTTGGAAACCTCAGCTCAATGCCAACGGCTGCACCTCCTTCGAGTACCGGGGTAAGGAAAGCATGGCATGAACATGTCACTCAGGACCTGCGCAATCATTTAGTGCATAAACTGTAAGTATTCACCAAGGCTGCCTTTTTCCTCAATGTTTTTAAAGAATTTCAATACAGTAGTTCTGCTATTAAGCTGGAAAGAAAGTTACCAGTAGTGGTTCTCAGGTGCTGGGCCACTCAGGATGAGTTGATACCTTTAATCCTCCTCTTCAGTTTGTTCTTCGTGCTCATTAAGGATTGGGCATGGAATTAGTTTCTGTTGCTAGTAAATTTGGTCTGTTGTGGTGAACAGTTATTTAGACTCCAGACTGTTAAGCCTCACTTTATTTTCATAATTTGATTTGTTTTAATCTTGTGAGAAATAGTAAAATATTATTTTTTAACCATTTTTATATGCTTTTACATACCTGGTGTGTAAGGAAACATCCAGGGTGATTATCATAAAGCTGTATTGATTTGGGGTTTTTTTCTGAAGATGTTTTTCTATTATTGTTGCTCTGTCCTTTCAGTGTCCAAGCCATCTTCCCCACTCCTGATCCAGCAGCACTGAAGGATCGCCGCATGGAGAACTTGGTGGCTTATGCCAGGAAAGTGGAAGGAGATATGTATGAATCTGCTAATAGTAGGGTATGTTTCTTCAGTCCAATATGGGAAAGAACAGTAGCATCACAAGTCTTAGAAGTGTAAAGAAAACCCCAGAGAATCATTTCACTGCCCTCTTCAAGAGGAAAGTCGTGTTTTCGGTCTGTGACTGTGTCTGTGTAGTCCCAAGCCATGTGATTCATGTCACTCCAAGCTAATTCACCTCTCAGCTCTAGACACCACATCCATCCCTACTTGCATTGTCCTGAAAGTGTGATTGACATGCAAGAAGCTTGGAGCACAGCTTGCAGTTCTTGATGTTTCCCTTACTGACTTCCTCCCTTTCTCAAAGTCAGTGTAAGCAGTAGTTTTAAATTTTTCTTAATGCCTCTTTACCATCAGAGGTTTTCTCTAGGACCCAGTGCTGTTCCACTGCTTACCTTCCACCTCTACTGATGGAAATAATTCTCCTCTACTCTGCAGCACCAGGAGTAGTTGGGCTAAAACATAAGAAGTCAGTTTGACTTCTTTGTGGACGGGGAAAAAAACGGAATTGCTGTTGTAGTTCATGATTTTTGCTCTGCCTGCACAGAGATGTCAGTTCAAATCTCTCTTACTTGAAGGGAGCAAGCCCTGTTGATTGACAGACTGAGGATATGACATGGTGGTAATTCTACCCTAAAGGAACCACTCCCTGGAAGTTTTCATTGAGAAAAGACAACAATATTAGTGCCAGTAGTAACAGCCCTCAAGATCCTACCTGATCAGAAACCTGAGATCCTTTCTTAAACAAGGGAGGAGCATCTAAAGAGAGTAGTTAGTGGCATTTCAGATGGTAATCAGATGATCCAGTCAGACACTTCTGCCCCTTTCAGCCCATCTGCCAGAAGAGCTGGAGATGGAAATGCAGGTTTTGTTTCCTAGAGGCAGATAGGCAGTGGCCACTCTTAAAGTGCTGCTGTGCCAGTGCTGGTCAGTAACCACATTGTATCCTCCTTGTAGCTACCGAGAGGTTGTTTACAAGGAAGACTTGGGTGTGCTCAGCCGTGGTTACTCTAGCAGCTTTAGAGACCAATTTTAGATAGGAGGAGGATTTCATGGTCACACCTGGCTGTCTAAATACCTTCTCAGTAAGGATGAGCATAGCAAACTCCTGATTGTAAAATTAAATGCCTTCTGACAGACAAACACTCAGAAGTATCTTCTCCTCACCCCTCAAAACAGCTGTCAGAGCCTCATGGCCAGAAGTTTCTGTTATTGGAATTAATCTAATGTATTTGGCTCCAAGCAGAAAACTTGGAAGAAGGGAATAATTCAGAATGTGTTAATGATGCCATGAGGAATTACATCCTCCTTTTTGAGGAGCTTCCATTCTACTTTGACACTGAAAAACATATTAGTAAGAGGCATTATTGTACTGAGTTTAATGCTGTTCTAGCAGTGTGTGCTCCTTGTGAACACAGCCTTTGCAGGAATCTTTGCAGTGGGAAAGCAGCGCAATATTAAATTTATAAACAGGAGCTTACAACTGAATTGACTTGAGAAGGGGAGGGGCTGTAAAGCTTTTAAACTGGACAGCAGAAAGTGTCTGCACTGATTTTTGAAAACCTCTCAGTTTGACCTCAAAAACAAAGCTTTATATTGCATGGCTGGCCTTCCTTACCAAGGCTACTGAGGAATACATATCTCCTGTTAAGTTTTTGGAAATAAATTAAATCCTGCTGTAATAAGAGATTCTAGTTTTGATGAATATTGAATGAAAACAAAACTATTGTGGGTAAACATCACTCAACCTGTGCTCCGTGTAACTCTGTGTTCTAAGAGCATGATGGCCCCACAAAGGAAATGTAGCCTTGAGGATTTGTGGGGTTTTTTTTGCCTTGAACAGGTGCATAGTCTCATGCACTTGGCAGATGTGTGTCCAGCAATTCCTGACAAGCAAAATTGTCTCTGTGGTGTGCACTGTGACTGTCTTATTGGATCTGTTGTCAGTGTGGGTTGAGTAAAATGGATTTTTCATCTTGTACAGATGTAGTGTTTACTTGTCTTTGCCTGTGGACTATTTTTCACTGAATTTTCTCCATTCCTTTGAGGTTTTGTCTGGTTTTGTTTATCCCTTGCCATGATTGTTGATAGAGTCTTTAGGAAAAGAGCAGTTCCTTTTTTTATGTTAAAATTGATCTCTCCTTAACATCTGTCTCCTGAAAGTTTATTCAGTGTAACATTGTGCTGGGAATATCTTTTTCTTTTGTCCGTGGATTAGTGGAAATGTTCATTATGAAAATAACATTTAAAAATCATTAACATCTAGAAACTAAATCACAGCTTCCTGGGTTTTGCTGAAGCAACAGAGAACCTCCAACCTTCTCCATTGTCTGCTAATTTACTCAGAGTAGGTATACAGGGTAGCCATAAACAAGTGTAATTTCTGGAAGCTTTTTTTTTCCTCTTCTGCATTAAAGCAGAAAAGGCTGTCTTAATTTACAGTATTCTGAAAATAAATATTTATTATTCAATTGGGCAGGTGTATACATTAAAAAACAAAACAAAAAAACCCCAACCCAAAACCAGATGATGGTATTTAGGTAGACTGAATGAGTTTTGCTGCTGCTGATTATTCTTTATTTTTCCCTTTTAGGATGAATACTATCATTTATTGGCAGAGAAGATCTATAAGATACAAAAGGAGCTGGAAGAGAAGCGGAGGTCTCGTCTCCATAAACAAGGGATGCTGGGGAACCAAGCAGCCTTACAGACCCCCGGGCCCCAGCCCCCAGGGATTCCCCAGGTGGCTGCTGCCATGGGCCAGGCACAGCCTGTCAGGCCACCCAGTAAGTGCTGCTGGAGCTGCCTTTGCTTCTCAGGAGTCTTTGGACTCAACTTAATCCTGAGGTTGTGTTTAAAACTGGTTTTGCTGACCCTTCTTGTGTTGTGTTGCAGATGGGCCTATGTCCATGCCAACCGTGCCTATCAGTCGTATGCAGGTTTCTCAAGGTATCTGTTTTCCTCTCTAATTGCAATTTGTGGGTTCAAAATAATTGGGGGGGGTGGGGGGGGAAGCTGATCTTATCTTGGGTTTTTGGGTTTTGGGAGGGAGGAACTACAGGGGCTGCCTTTTTCTGGCATTGCTCTGTGTGTCAGTGCAGTGCTAACAGTATGGGTCCAGCACTTTGCTGGGGGTTGGGAATTAATTCAGTGCTTCCAAAGAGAGGACAGCTCAAGCAAGAATACTGTGGATAAGCTCATTTAAAATGCTGTAAAGGGGGAAGGATGCTGGCATGTTTTTATCAGTTAATTAGCCAAAAATACACCTGTAGCTGGAAACACAGCACATTAGTCCTAACATCTGTGTAACTAATGATAGCCTTTCTTGGTTTCTGATAGAAAGTGCATCTAAAAAGCCTTGGAGCTTGTTCACAGCACTTGTCATTACTCACGGAGGCTGCTGTGAGCTCATGGGTGGTTTTTTCCCAAAAACAAACCCATGTCTTTTAGGTGCTTCAACTTCCTTCAAAAAAAGTGTCCTCAGCTATTTTATTTCTTGGTTCAGAGTTAGTACTAAGTCAAAATTTGTGTTGAAATGTCCTTGGGAAATAAAATACTTTTAGAATTCATTTGAATAGAAGAACAAGTTGATAACAAGTATAGCTCCAGTTTTAGACAAGTTTTTTGGAGGGATTCACTGTTTTGTGTGAAAAGCACAACCCCTGTTAAAGCATTTTGCCAGCTTTTGTCCTGATTTGAGGCTTGGAGTTGCCTTCATACATTCCGTATGTATTTTTATCATATTTACTTCAACCATTTCAGTGAGCCCTGAATAAGACATTGCTGTTTCAAAGCAAATGCCTGATTTTAAGAAACCATCCTAAGGTATTATGTATAAATAGCATCCTGTCTCTGCAGATCATCCAGCATCTACTCTTCATCTTTTGCATTTAATCTTTTTTTTAAGACACCAGAAATTGTATTTCACCCTAACTGGTATTGTTCTAAACACTTATTGCATCCTGATTTGTCTGTTAAGTGAAGTAACTAAAAGATAAAGTGCAGGGCGGTGGAATTGCAGTCATAATAACTGTTAATTTTCTAGTAGACTATAGATCCATAAATTCTGCTGACTTGTTCCTAATGAGTTGTTTTGGGGGTGCATTTGCAGGAATGAATCAGTTTAACCCCATGTCCATAGGGAATGTACAGATGCCCCAAGCACCGCTGGGACCGCGGGCGGCATCGCCGATGAACCACCCGGTGCAGATGAACAACATGGGCGCCGTGCCCGCGGTTCGTACCCCACACCCTGCCCTGCCCAGCCTCAGCCCACCCACACCTTATCCCCCTGAAAAGGCCAAGCCACAGTGCTGCAAATTGTAGGATAATTTCATGGGAATGCAGCAAGTGTGACAGGCTTTTATCAAGGCGTTTGTTTGCAATATTTTCGTGTTCCAAAAACACCAAACAGACCTTAAGAGGGGCACATGCCACAGGTGCAGTAATCCCCAGCAATCTGTGGAAGAGCACCTACTGTCTTTGCAGTATATAAATCTTCTTTGTTCCTACATGAAAACATGTTTTTATTCTTTAGAAAAACAAAAATATTTTTAGTTTTCCTGGATTATCTCTGTCGACCCAGAGAACAAAGGAGAGTTAACACTCAGAATGTTACCTGTTAAAAATAATGAATGCTCTGAAGCAAGTGCTGAAGTTATGGGCATATGCCCACTTCCAGTTAGTGTAGTTAAGCCAGTTTTCCTTTTTTTTTTTGTCCTAACTTTTGGTTGATTTCAGTGTATTTTCCTTTGTCCTGCTCTGTAGTACTAAATGGTAATTAGTTAATCTGGGTGTTAATTTTCAGATGGCAATGTCTCCTTCCCGAATGCCTCAGCCACAGAACATGATGGGAGCTCATTCCAACAACATAATGGGTCAGGCTCCTACCCAGAACCAATTCCTGCCCCAAAACCAGTTCCCAGCATCCACTGGAGCTATGAATGTGAACAATGTGGGCATGGGTCAGTCAACAGCCCAGGCCGGGGTGGCACAGGTGAGATGGATTCTCTGAGATTTGTTTGCTCTTGATTATTTTGCTCTGATTTATTTACTTATATTTGTTCATTCATATTTCTATATCCATTGTTTGATGTAGTCACCCCAACTTTGGGGGATCCTGGGTGACATCTGCCTTCTTCAGAAGCTCTTACATAACTTATCGACATCTGTTAATGGGGGCGCAACGCCCTGCAATTCCTGATTTAAATCCCTTAAATGCATGCTGAGGAGATTTTTAGGGGAAATATCAGAAATCAGTTTATGGGATGCCTATGAACATATGTTTTGTCTCTGTGTGGACCGGAGTAGCTAACTTTAAATCTAGGATTATAATAAAGTGGTTGGGCAAGATCTTCTAAAATTTGTTTTAACTTCTTTGCTTCTAGAGAAAAAATTGTTGGGTTTTTCCTGTAACTGATTTTTCTGTTGCAGTAGTGGTCAGTGAAGTAGCAGCTGTGCTTATGATGCCAAAGTATCTGCTTTTCCAGAGGGACAGGCTTGTTGTTTAACTCAGAGCCCAAGTAATTTAGGCTAGTTAAAACCTCCAGAGTTCTGAGAGATTACTTAGATCAGGTTATGAAGGGTTCTGTTGAGTCAAGTTTGGAATATGTTCAGGATGGAATATCTACAGTTTCATTGGCCCCTGGCTCAGTTGTTTGACTGCCATTGTGGTGAACATTTTTTTCCCAATGCATTTAGTTTTATAAAACTGCCTCTGTAAGGACAATATAGAAGTGTGTTTCAAATTTGAAACCTCATCTGCAGGAAATTAACTGATTTGTATTTCTAAGAGTAACAGTTACATTTGAGAATGGAGTATTCTTCTTTATCACCAGTCATCTTTTGCAATCTTCAGTAAAATGTATCACTTAAAGGTTTAAGTACATCCAGTGTACTTTATTGTTGCTGCTCTGAAAGACAAATCCCAGGTTTTCTGAAGTACCTTGAGCAGTTTAATTAAAATTAAAGAGAAAACAAAGACTCTTCTTAAGTCTTGCTCTGTGCAGCAGCAGCATTAAATGTGTTGACCTGTCCTCTAAAGCAGAGCTGCCTCAGATTCCTGGCCTAAAAACGGGTATTTGCTCAAAAACATTTTGTGTCAAAGCCTGACCTTTGCCCAACTAATGGCACAATTTAGAGGCTGCCTGCGGGTTTCTGTGTTACTGGGATTGGGAGGATTCCCTCTCTGCGGCAGTGGAATTAATGCAGGATGTGCATGGCACAACTAGATCTGGGAGAAAGGTCCTTGAGAGCTGATGGCAGTGATGACAGAAATTGGAGCAGTCACTTGCAGCAGCAGCAGCATTTGTGGCTGATCTGCTTGCACTGACAGTATCCTGTCAGAGAAGGCTTCAGGGCTGTGATTGAAGGGATAAGTGTGATTCCAGGCTCTGTAAGACTGTCTCTCTCTCTCCCTAGCAGGGGCAGGTTCCCAGTGCTGCTCTTCCCAACTCCATGAACATGCTGGGACCACAGAGCGGGCAGCTGCCGTGTCCCCCGGTGACCCAGCCCCCCCTGCACCAGACCACACCTCCTGTGTCCTCTGCTGCCGGGATGCCACCAATGCAGCACCCAACCCCCCCGGGAATGACTCCTCCCCAGCCAGCAGCACCCACCCAGCCATCGACACCGGTCTCGTCCTCGGGACAAACTCTGACCCCGACGCCAGGCTCTGTTCCCACGGCCACGCAGACCCAGAGCACCCCCACGGGGCAGACTGCGGCCCAGGCCCAGGTGACACCGCAGCCACAGACCCCTGCCCAGCCCCAGTCTGTGCCAACCCCACAGCCAGCCCAGCAGCAGCCAACATCTGTGCAGGCACAGCCACCCGGCACTCCAGTAAGTACCAGCCAGTCCCCTGTGCCTTGTGTCGTGACATCCCACGAGTGTCCCTGTCTGTAGCACCATGTCCTGAATGTATAGAGCCCATAGCTGTCCATAGCAGCTTCTGCTTTAGACCAGGGGGTTGGTCAGAGATGTGTAAAATGTGCGTGTTCAGATGTTCTCAGCATTGTGTGAAGAAGGGGGGGTTGAATGGCTGAACTGCTCAAAGTAAAATCAGCAGCAGTGTGCAGAAAGATGAGGTGTAACAGGCCTAATGCTCTATTTGGCCATAATCAGAATCTTTTCTGATCCTGAGATTTGCATAGTTTTTTTTCCTTTTAAGATACAGCCAGGGCAAATGCACGTTTCAAGGAATGTACAGTGTTTTACTGGGCAGGTGTTTTCTCTGTAAAAGAAGCCTCTTTGGGGCAGAATTTTTCCTTGGCTTCTCCTCTGTAAAGCAGAGTTATTAAATGTGTAATATCAAAACTTGGCTACAGTGACCTGTATCCATGTTCTGCACTGTTGTAGAATATCATCTCATGTCTCTTTTGTGCTGTTCATTTTTAGTAAAGGAAAATATTTCTATATATGCAGTGTCTTTCTTTTGTACTGTTTTTACAACAGCTATCCCAGGCAGCAGCTAGTATTGATAACAGGGTCCCCACCCCTGCCTCAGTTGCTAGTGCTGATACGAATTCCCAGCAACTAGGACCAGATGCACCAATGCTAGAAAGCAAATCAGAAGTTAAAACTGAAGAAACTGAGCCAGAGACTAGTGAGACACAAGTGGAAGCTAAGACTGAGGTAAATGAGATTCTCTACAGCTTAACTGAAAGCAGTGATAGATATAAAAGCACTTAATGATGTGTCTGACTCGGTGAGCTAAGGGGCGAGAGGAGGGTCGTTACTGCAAAGTAACTCCTGAGGAAAGCCATGGATGGAAAGTGCTTCAACAGTCTCAAACTAATATTTTGATGGCTGAAGTTTGGGTTGTAGATGTAACAGTTCCTCTTGTTGCGTCCTTTCTTAAGGTGGAGGAGGATTTACAAGGATCTTCACAAATAAAAGAAGAAACAGATGGAACAGAACTGAAGCAGGAGCCAATGGAGATTGAAGAAAAGAAGCCTGAAATAAAAACAGAGGCTAAAGAGGACGAGGAGAGTGGCACTAATGGAACCACTTCACAGTCCACATCACCATCCCAGCCCCGCAAGAAAAGTACGTGTATGAACACTGAGTTCCCTTGTGGGCTTTGCTTTCACTAACATTTGTTTTCCACAGTCTCAGCTCCTGCTGGGAGGTTTGTTTTACACTTGTGTTTCCAGCACGTGGAGCTCTGGCAGATCAATACTCTGTAACTTAATTTTGAGTGTAGGATTCCTTTAATGTTACATGAATCAGGTGAGAAAAGCAAGTCACTGTGCCCTTGATGTCAGCAGTGCCTGCCCAGAAGGACCAAGGCAGTAAGGCAGTGATTGCTGGAGGAATTCAATACATAAATCCCTCCCTGTACATCTTGGTGCTCTTTGAGGAGAGCTCAGTGTAGATAAGAGTGCTTTCAGTAACCAAGGATATCCATTGCTTTTCTTCTCCTGTTAAGAGGAGCACACACCACCTTTATCCTCAGTTTCTTCAGTCACTTTTCTGAGAATCAGGCACTTGAACTCTCCTGAACCTCTGTTCCTCCTAGGCTGGACTGCTGCAAGAGGCTTAACATTTGTTTTAGAGTCCTGTGTTTTCAGGACTTGTAAGTTTTCAGTGTAGTGTTCATTTGCTCAGCAGTCTCTTAAATTAAGCTGCAGTGTCAGCACAGATTGAGGTGCGACTGCATCTGTACTCAAGAAAACTTCATGGTGTTGCAGGTTATATAAATGTTTGTGTGCCTTGTGTTAGTAAGAAATAAATAAGATTATTAAAACAGAAATATATTTCTCTGCTTGCAGTGCAGGCTTTGTGGCAGGCTGCAAAATAAGTTTTCAGACCCACAAACCTTAGCAGTTTTGAGACCTCTGTCTTTTGGCATCTGCTTTATTGAGGCAATGTCTTCTGTGGTTAGTTTTTAGTTTTCAACCAAAGAGAAGCTTTCAACATGCTGCACATGTCTAAAAAATCTACAACTCCTTGATGTGCTTTGGGTTGCATTTGGTTACTAACCATAATCCTTTTGTAACAAATCACTATAAAACACATTTTCCTGCAGATTGATGTTTTCAGCTGGCAGCAGAGTGGGGCACCCAAACGAGAGCGTGCTGCAGAACCAGCTGGCAGAGCCTTTTCCAACCCAAATGTAACACAGGGAGTGGAAAAAAAAAAGCTTATTAGCATTTCTGAGCCAGTGATATTCCCAGTGGAAGGAATCATTGCTGCCTGGTAGGAATGTGCTTGCACAGGGAAGGTTCTTGCAGAGTCAGTTCAGGCTGGGTCACCACGTATTCCAGTTCCTCCTTTGGTGACACAATTTTATCTTGGAAGCTTTGTCACCCAGTAACTGTGTAGTGCAAAGCACGTGCTGTGTGGGCAGGTACAACCACAGACATGAATTTAAATGGTGGCATTTTCTCACCAAGGAGTTTGTTCAATGTTAATTGAGCATTGGTATTAAAATGCTGAATAAACCAAGAGGTATTGGGGAGTAATTACTGCCAAGTGTGCTGAAGGGATAGGTGGGATTTTAAAACTACTGAAGAGACTGATCAGGAGTTTTACATGGGTTGCAAAAGAATTGAGAATTCTTCCTCCTTCCCATGCAGGCAGATTTCTGAGGCCATCCCACAGTAAACTGGGACATAGCAGGCACTAAGGGGAAGTGCCATGGTCTGTGTGCTATAACTTAGCAAGCAGAGTCTTGTTTTGCCTTTTTTTGTAAATGTGAGCAAGAAAGGGAGGTCATGGTTCCTTGCCTTGCAAAGGAACTCAAAAAAACCCCACTATAGCACTCATTTGGGCAGCTCCTCTCTCCTTGTAGGTGGCAACTTTAGTTTGACCTTGAAGATAAATTTTACTGGTTTCTTCACTTCTTTGTAAGACATAATGGAAAACTTGCAGGAGCTTGGGTTTGAGGTGTATTTGTATGTGGTGTCCTTGTAATTTTGAAAATGTCTTCTCTTCCTTTATGAATTTTCTCCTTAGTAATCATAAGCAGACTTGTCTCTGTTTGAAAAAAGCAAAAAAATTAAAAAGGTAGCATTGTACTGTTCTTTGGTAGGTTATACGTCATCGTGAGTCAGGCAAAGATCCCATTTTCTTTTTACCACCCACACATCCAAGACAAAATGGGATAACTGGATGCCAGCTCCTTGCAAAGGTCTTCAAGCTACTGGAGGAGAACTGAAAGCATTTAATTTTGGAAAAAGGAGAGTGGGAAAAACAAAACTTCCTTGTAAAATCCATGTACAGGGAGATGCTGTGATCAAATGTGCTGGTATTAGTCATAGTCCTTAGAGGCAGAGCAGCTGAAGATGAAGGCAACTTTTCCTTATGTTTTTAGGTAAAGTAATAAATTGAAATAACAACTGGATTTTCATTTTGATTTTTTTTCAAACTTCAAAATGAAAGTGGGTTATAAACTTTATCAGTAAAGATAATTAGGCTTTAAGGAACTTGGCAAAAGTCACACTGGATCTCTGTAGTTTGAGTTTAAAATAAGATTGGATTTACTTTGAAAGATACTGTAGCTTAGTGATATGTTATTATGGGAGAAAATTCTAAAAGCAGGGTCAAGCAGGTAGTCAGAATAGATTATTAAAAGGTACTTTTTGACCTTTACATTTCATTAAATGAAATAATTCAGATTATCCCATTATGAGCTATCTGAATCAGAGCAGTAGAGAATACTGTTCCTCATTAATGGAATGTAATATTTATTTCTGTTCTTGAGGATCCCATAATACAATGTGCAAGAGTTGCTTGTGAAACTTTGGAAGTGTATAGTAGGGAAAAGTGTCTGCATGTATGGCATTGATAAATATGGAAGAGAATTGCCATTTTGTTGGGAGTGAGATCGTGGCAACAGCTGAAGTGATCATATAACCAATGGAATAGTGTCAGCTTAATTTGTCTTCCCTTTTTTTTTGTGTGTACTCTTTAAAATCATAGATTTTGATCTAGATGTCCCAAAAAACAGTTTATATCATACCAAAATACCATTTGAGTGAGAAAAGCAATGATCAGCCTCAAAGGGGTCACTGAGCCCTGTTGATTCAAGTGCTTTTAGCAGAATTAATTGCTCCATTTTATTGGTATTGTTCTCATTTCATCCACATAGATAAATATTAGATGCCATCCTGCTTTCCTTAGTTGTCTTTTCTTCTCAATGATAGGCATTCTTCCCTATTTAAAGACACTGTTCCTAAGGAAATAAATGTAATTACACTGCTGAGATGTTCAGAGCTCTCCAAGTTATCATTATTTTTCAGAAAATGTATTGCCTTTTTTTGTCCTTGTCAGCCACTCCTGAAAGAATCATGGCTGTTGCCATGCCACTGTTGCCAAGTGGTGGCATAGAAATCTGGAAGTATTAACGCTTTCAAAATCAATTAACAATCCATCAGAGCAGGACTGTTTGTACACTGTGGCCAGGAAAATTCCTGTGCCAGCTCTCAGGACATCTGGTCACTCTCTGTAGAGCTGGCTCCTCACCCCTGCCCACTGCAGTGGGTTTTGCTGGAGGAATCTTGGCTGGGAAATAGTGAGCAAGGTTAGAAGGGAGGGAGGGAAAATTATGCTCAGTCTCTCCTTTGAGGAGAAAAGATTCATTCATGTCAAAAAAATTGATTTCATGTGATGCTGTGTAAGTTTTGAGGGGTTTTTTTTAAAGCTCCAGAATATGGTATCATCATGGGCTAGAGTTGTTCCCATATCCCTGTTTTGGGAATATCACGTGCTGTGATCTGAGTAAATACACGGCTGTGTTTGCCTCTTGTAAGTGAGGTTTTGCCTCTGATCAGGAAAATGCTTTGCGGAGTTTTAGTCAACGTATTTCTTTGGGGTTTTTTTAGGGGAGTCAAGAGATTAGGAGGGCAATTTTCTAACCTTTCTGACTTCCATTACCAGTTTTCAAGCCTGAGGAGCTGCGCCAGGCTCTCATGCCCACCCTGGAAGCTTTGTACCGGCAGGACCCTGAGTCCCTTCCTTTCAGACAACCTGTGGATCCCCAGCTTCTAGGGATTCCGGTGAGTTGGCATTAAAAAATCCCTATGAAAATATTCTCCTATTTTATTGATTTCTTTTTAAATACTTATTTATTTATTTTAAAATATTCTCCTATTTTATCTTTGCTCAGCTAAACATTTTACCTTTTTCCAACATGTCGTAAACCTCTTAAAAATTCAGGATTTTGCGTGTTTGTACAGGATTATTTTGACATTGTGAAGAATCCCATGGATCTCTCGACCATCAAGCGCAAGCTGGACACGGGGCAGTACCAGGAGCCCTGGCAGTACGTGGATGATGTGTGGCTGATGTTCAACAACGCCTGGCTCTACAACCGCAAGACTTCCCGGGTCTACAAGTTTTGCACTAAACTGGCAGAGGTGTTTGAGCAGGAGATTGACCCAGTCATGCAGTCCCTGGGCTACTGCTGCGGGCGCAAGGTGGGTGTCCCAGCATCCCAGGGGTGTTCTCCCAACAGCCCAGCTGGAGTCAGCACACAGAGCTTCAGCTTGGGGGACTTTATTTTTAAAATAGAAATACCGAATGGAAGGGCTGCAGAAAGTTTGGGTTTGTTACAAATATGTTCAGAGCTAAAAGGGTCAAGAGCAGCTCTGCCCTTCTGTTATTACTGTTGTATTTTTCTCCCTCAGAGGACATCTTCTTTAGTTTTAAGTGATATTAAAATACTTCCCTGGTTTCCCATGTCCATAAAGCAGAGGTGAAAGGGTCAGCTGATTTTAGAGCTAATGATTGTCACCAGATTGAGAGGGCTGTGCTGATACATTAACAATGTCTGCAAAAGTGTGATGGCCGTGGCAGGGTCCTCTGAAACCCACAAGCATCAGGTTTGCTTTATAGATCCCTGCTGAGCAAAATCCCCATTGTAAAGCTGCTTTTCTCTCTTGCTTTGCAGTATGAGTTCTCTCCCCAGACCTTGTGCTGCTATGGCAAGCAGCTGTGTACTATTCCCCGTGACGCTGCCTACTACAGCTACCAGAACAGGTAAGTCCTTGAATCCAGGATTTTCCCTTATTCAGGAACTGACATGTCTTTTGAGTTCTCTGCACATACAGAGGATGAGGAGGATTTTAAACTTTTCCTTTGTCATCTAAGTCAGGGTAAAGTTCTTTTTTTATCTTTGCACGCTGTCCTTTTGCAGGTGACTCTTTGTTTTTCTGTGCTGCAGTGTGAGGCACTCTGTTCCTCAGTGCTTGCTCTTAGCCAGGCTGCCCCATGCAGTGCTTCAGTGCAGGTCAGGTTGTCCATGTTTTCCATAAAATGAGGAGCAGGGCTTGCTGGAGGGAGAAGGGCAGGACTGCAAAAAGGCAGTGGGAAATCCTGTTAGTTTGTTCTAGGAGAATTGTGAAAATATGCAGGTTTGTTTCCAAGTTAGTGCCAGAATTTGCCAAGTGGAGGGTTCAGTGATTGATTGCAAGACTTAAGTTTTCCCCTTCCTAGTCAGTGCTTAATTATATTTAAATTAGCTTGGAAATAACATTAAAAACTACCCAGAGACTCCATGAGAAGCTGTGAAAATTAAAATTTCTCTTATTTTTTAATTAATATTAGGACTTGGTGTTTCTATTATTATTAATAAACAATTGTTAGATTAATTTTCCATTTAGCCCTTAAATCACCAGTGTTAAAATCACAAAGCAAACTCAAAACTTGCCTTTAATTTTGATTTCTTAGATGATGTGTGTCTTCTCCCCCAAATAAAATACACAATACTAATGGGCTGAGACAAAAACTTTGTTTTAAATAGGGAAAAGGAAGTTATGAATTGCTTTCCAGAGGCTTGGCAGCCTCTAAGCCTTGCCAGCTGTAAAGTCACAGAATCAATTCATACTTCCAGCACTTGTATTTCATCTTTTTGGGCCATCCCTTCTCTCCAAACATGCTCTTGGGAAGCTCTCACACTGTTGAGCCCCACGCTGGAGCAGCACAATGTGGGAGAGGAAAATGCCTCATCCCACCTTGTGTGTGGGGCCTTGGGTGGCCTTTGAGAGGCAGAAAGCATTGACAGGCAGGAATAAATTCATGAGCTCTCATAAAAGGTTTTATACAGCCACTGTGGACTCTGAAAAGTGTGGCTGAAGAGAAATAAAGCAATTAAAATGTATTTAAAGAGACACTTCAGTACTGGCATTGGGGAAAAATAACCAATGCCCTTAAATGCTGGTAAAATTTAAAATACTTTTCATGTTATGCATTCTGTATTTGGAAAGAATAGTAACTTCAAACTAAATTGAAGAAGGGCTCATTCTTCTTTCAAAACTGCCTTCCCAGTTTAAGTTTGTGTTAAATCATTTGGATTATTCCCTGGAAGGCAATGGTGGTCACTAGCAGGAGGTCCAGGGTGAGTGGAGCAGAGGGTTCCTCTGCACTGGGGGCTGTAATATTCCACTTTTCTGCCCATTATGAACATTAAAGTCTATTTAAGTCCTATTTTTCTGCTCATTCAGTTGCCTTGAGAAGGGGGTAGGGGGTTTGTGGTTTGGGGAGGGGTTGAGTTCAGGAGTGTGAGGTTTTCTGTTTCAGGCCCACTGAATGCAGTGATGAATGATTGGGGCTTTTCAAAAGGTATTTCTAAAGTTTAATCACCATACTGTTAAACAATAGTCCATTTTGCATAGAATGCCCCTGTTCATCAGCTCTAAACCACTCAAATTTCCTGTGACAGTGATCTTCAAATCTTAGAGGTTCTTGAACAAGTAATAAATAAGTGAAAAACAAATTCCATGCTTCCAGCTGATCTTTGATTGGTCCAATGTTCTTGAATTTTCCATGTACAGAACAGGCAAAATTGTATGCACTTCAAGTCTAGAATACCACATGACTAAATTACAACTAAGAATATTTGGGCACCATTGAATAAATGAGCTCAGGCACGACAGTTCAGTCATTAAGTTAATTATTTGGTATAGAACCATTAGATTCCAAAATAAGGCAGAAATTTAGGTTGAAGTGTTCAGAAAATGTGCTGCATGTGTGAATATCTAGTTGAGAAAACCAAGTGGTATTTCAGGTCAGTGCTGCCATCCAGTTATGAATTTAGAATTGCCTTTGCACTTAATTACAGTTGGGAATTCACCTGTTCATGTGAGATTGAGCATTTTCTGGACTTTGGTGTTGAACCATAATGCTGCTCTTTAATAAACAGGAGTCTCCTGAACAGTCTGCATTTGAAAAGCTTTTCATGTTTGATGTGTTGCAATAAGTACATTCTTTGGGGTTTCTATGCTGCTGTAACTACAGTATTGTATGGTTTTTATGGGTTTTGCTGAATATTTGTGGTGACATGCAAAAGGCAGGTCTCTGTTTCTGAGGGTCCACATCCATAATAAGTTACAGCTATTGCTTCACCTTGGTTATTTTATGGACAAATGTTCATGATCTTTAGGTGATTCATTTTCACTGTACTTCAGTTTTTATTTCCTCATTTTAATATCATGGATTAAAGCTTAGAGTGCTTTGAAAGCCCTTAAGTTATTCTGAAAATGGATCAGAATTAACCTTTTCTGGGACTGTTTAAATGTAGCAAATTATAAATAGGAGCTTTGGCCATGGATTTTTCTGGCTTCGCTCTCTTGTATTTGGGTCCTCCTGACTTTCAGTCCTTCCCAATCTGAGTCTTAAAATGATGAGCAACTGTATAAGTAAGGAAAACAGTGGTGAGGGTTTTTAATTTAAGAAAAATTTAAAGAAGCACATTATAGGAAAAATATAAATGGACGATGTGTGAAAGGGTATAAACTTCTGAACTTCTTGTGTTTGAATTTAAAAAAAAATATTAGATGCTATGTTTAAAAATAGTTTAGAAATGGGATGTGAGGGGCAAGGGAAGTCATTGGAAATGAGATGTGCTGTGTCTGTACCCACTCCTGAAACCCCCCTCTCTGATAACCACAATATATTTATTATCCCCAATGATAAATTAGTGCAATACATTTGTTTTTCTGCTGGCCTTGCTGTGTTGCATTCTCAGCTCCCAGAGCCTGGTTTTCCTTGGGAGGGTGATGTGTTTAATGCCAGTGGAGCTGCTGTAGGAGGAACTGGGTGCAGTTTAGGAGGGATTAGGCTGGCAGTCCTGGCAGGTGGTTCCATGGCAGTGTCAGTGGGGTTGGGTTAACTGGAAGCAGCCCTGGGAACCAGCCCCAGAGGCAGGGCTGGCTGTGCTCCTCCTGCCACAGCAGCTCCTGAAGCTCCTGCAGGAGCTTTCAGGCTTTTGAGCTGTGCTGAGGGGACTCAGGGACGGCTCATGGAGCATCTCCCCTGCCCAGGATGGCCCCAGTGTGTCCCAGCAGGAATTCTGATCCATCCTATGCCATCAGTGCCTGCCAGTGCCTGTTGCTGTCCCCAGGAGCTCTCTGGGGTCGGGGCAGTTGAGATGTCTGGGGTGGGGGTGAGGGGGCAGAGCTGCCCTGTTGCTCAGGCTCCATCCTGGAGTTGTTGGTTCATTGTGACCCTGAGTCCCCTTGGTGCCTCTGACACTCCCACCCCCACGGCTCTGGTGTCTGAGTACTAAACCTGCCTCGTTCTGTGCTGCCATCGCTGCTTCCACTCTCTCACTCTCCATAAAGCTCCTTTATTTTGATGATCCTTTGTGGCCTTCCTGCATTTTACAGCTGTGGCCTCTCTGTTACCTTTGTTCATGTGTGAATTCATATCCTTTCCAAACATTTAGCCTCCTTTTTTTATTTTTTTTTTATTTAGTGACCCTGACAACTTTGGTTCCAGTTCATCTGAAACAAACAACCAAAAAACACCCGAAACAAAACAAAAAAACCCACCAAACCCCGCTCCCACCCCCAAATCCATATAACTTTGATTTTATTTTATTTTTTCAAATGCAGATTGTATTTTTATAGAGTTGTATTCCAATTTACTCAGCTTGGTTTGGTAAACTGCAGAATTGTTTTTGCTGAGTATGACTTGGATTGGCTCTTGGTCTGGTGACCAAAAATTGGTACCTAGCCTTATATTCAATTTGTAAAGTTTAATTGATTCCACATCTTTAATGTACCTGATAAATATATTGTATGTATGTACAATATTTCATGTTGTTCACATATATACATATATTGTATTTATATAGATAAATGGCTGGAAACTCTGACCCATAATTGCATTTCTGTTAAATGTTTGTCTAGAGTATGGATTTGGTTTCATTTATATGAAAGAATGTTAGCTGAGCAATTGGTCACATTTAATCTTACAGTCAAATTTTGAATTTATTGTTTTTATGGATTTTTTTCAAAATCAAGTGTTTCTGCTTTTGCAGTTTTGACTGACAATCACTAAATGCTTTCAGCTTATTTCCTAATTAATTAAATCTGTAATAAATGTGTCCTTAAAATTTGTTGACGTGCTCCTTTTTACCCAAAGGAAACTCGATCAGTCACAAGCCTGGAATCAAAGAGTATTTTTTTTCCCTGAGCGATGCAAATCAAATCCAAATTCTTAAATTTGAAACCTGTACAAATGTAGCTCCTGGTGGCTACTCCACAAATCCTGCCCAGCTTTGGGAAGTGAGGCCCAGCACTTGTTACGATGTGTGAAATGAGACCGAATGCTAATCTGTGCTTTGCCTTGGCTTTCTGCTCTGTGTTGTCTTTGGTGTTTGCGTCTTACCTCTTACGTCTGTGCTGTTTGTTCCCTCCCCTGTTCTCTAATCCTGCCCTCCCCTCCCTCTGTGCCTCCTCATTGTCCACACTGACCCATCAATCAACCAACAACGTCCCCCCTTCCGTCGTGCTCCTGGTGATCTGCCCTGCCCTGGTTGGTGGCTCCGTGCTTGGGTGGCTGTGTTTGTGCTGGACCAGCTCACCCAAATATGGCCTTCTTGCTGACAGGTATCACTTCTGTGAGAAGTGTTTCACTGAAATCCAGGGGGAGAATGTCACCCTGGGTGATGACCCTTCCCAGCCTCAAACGTAAGTCTCTTCCTTTCCTCTGCATCCTGAATTTTGGAATGGGGCAGGGGGAGGGTGTCCTGGTTTGGGAGTAAAACCCAAACCCAAGGGTGGTATCTGGGGGGAAATGCCTTATTCCTTCCTAATAGGAGATTTATAGGGACAGGATTAAGAACTTGTTGCTCTGTTGGGTCTGTTACTCTGCCCAGCACTGCTGCTGTGTCCAGCTGAGCTGCCCATTCCCAGGGTGGCAGACGCTGGATAATGTGTTTGCAGGGGAGCAGTGGAAGCTGTGTCAATAAATGTCACTAATCCATCACCTTTTCTAATGGAAAATTTCCATCTAATTCTGATACCTCATCTTTTAAAGCACAGTTTATTTTTTGAAAACCAAAGGCTTGCCAGAAAAAAAAGACCTGGCCGGAAAAATCAGATTTGAGGCTTACGAGCTGGTTTGGAAGGTGGCTGCTTTACTTGACAGTAGCTTCCCATGTTCTTTATGATTTTAATTTTATATGTAGTCTTGGGTATCTCTTGCTTTTAATTTACACAGAAAATGAAATGGGAAAAATATTTTCTGTAGCTTAAAATACAATTAACTGAATTGTTTGCTCTGACCAGAAAATACTGATGTGCTTTCTTCAGACTTGAGGTTTGCTGCAATTCAGCAAAGCATGATATTGTCTGAGTCTCTGATGTGAGGGTGCTACTGAGTTTTCATATTAACTCTTTGTCTCTAGAACCATCTCTAAGGATCAGTTTGAAAAGAAGAAAAACGATACCCTGGATCCAGAGCCGTAAGTACCAGGCTGTTGTTTTCCTTCCCAAAATCTCTCTGCTTCCACTTGTCCTTGAGCCAGCAGGGCAAAAATGGGACAGGGAGTAAAGAATTCTTCTGTTCCTTCATCCAAACAGACTGCAGAATCTTCCCCTAAAATTCATGGCACAACACCCAAGGTTGAGGTCTGATCTGATACCCCCGAGGAACACGGGAGCCTGTTCCACAGACAGTTCCTGGTTCTGTTATTTGGGTAATTCCAAGGTTGTGCCCTGCCAGGGCTGGGAATGGCCCTCCCTCCTCCAGAGCCTTTCACCCTGTGCTCTGTGTTCCTGGGGCACTTCTGCATTTTCCTCTTGTGGTTCTATACCACATTTTTCTCTTCCCTGGGTGCTGAGCCCACCAAAGGCCAAGGTACCCTGTGTGACCCTTGGGAGGTTCAGGGGATGCCCAGCTGAACTTCTCCTCAGGAGCATGGGGTTGCTTTCCCTGCAGTGGGATTTATCATCCTGTTCCATGTTCTCTGACAGTTTGAGGCACAACATATTTTGATTCCTCTGCTTATTTTTGCAAATTCTAAATAGAGCTCCTCCCCAGGCTGGAAGGCTGGACTGAGACAGACCCCAGTGCATTTGACTTCTTAACCTGCACTGCACTCTGGACTGGGAAAACCTCTACCAGTTTTCCCATCCAAAAAAAGAATTCTGGCAAACAATTTTTTGACCAGAAAACAAAAGATAAAAACTAGACTACAGCAGAGCCATGCAGGCAAAGACAAGTTAATACATGTTTTTTTTGGCAGGGTGGTTCATGAATGACTAGTTCTTACATTTACAGTAAGCTGAGCAACCATTTATTCAGCTTGTGATTGTTGCAGCAATTCAGAATTAAATCTGTGGAGGTATTGTTGAGGATTCTGTGAAACTGGGACTCTGCTTAGAAGAGGAGAGAAAAGATCCAGAAAAGGTTGTGCGTGACAGCCCATTTCAGATTTTTAAACCAGCACATTTTGCAATTTATAGATAGTATAGATGTATATGTATAACTCTCACGTGGATTGATAGATGTACATCTGAATCTATTCTGAATATTTTTTTTAACTTAGACATAAATTGAACCTGGTGAAATTGATTCAGTTCTTAGCAGAGGATTAGCAAATCCTCCTTTCATGCTGAATTCTGGAAAATTACTTATCTAACACCAAAGGTAATTTGCTGCTGGTTTTTTCTCTTCAGGTTTGTTGACTGCAAAGAATGTGGTCGGAAGATGCACCAGATTTGTGTTTTACATTATGATATTATTTGGCCTTCAGGGTAAGAGATGTTTGTTAGTTTTTTACCCCTTGTATAATGAGACCGATGTAGTTTGTGTAATTAAAGACTTTGTACCTTTGTTCTTTAATATGTAGGCTCAGCCTTTTAAAAAACTGGGTACAAAGGGACAAAGCATTTCTAAATAAAATACTTTTTGTTGTGTTTGGGATCTTATTTCAGTATATTCAGATGAAAATGTGTATATTCATCCACACAGATTTGTGTGGTTTCTTTCTAACTCTTAACCAAGGGCAGCTGGCTGGAGGGGAGTTTGTGTGCACAGAACACAAATGCAGGTGTAACTGCTTGGCAGAGTTAAAACAGCTCATAAAAGTTTCAAATCCCTCAAAAATGGAGTGAAATAAGCTGTTCAAAGCCAGAGAAAAATATATTGTACTCTGACATTTAAATTACATGTTCAAACATTGGGTTTAAGCTCACCAATAATGGGTTTATGCTAAATTTTTGGCTTTTTTTTTTTCCTCAATAGGTTTGTCTGTGATAATTGTCTGAAGAAAACTGGTAGAACACGCAAAGAAAACAAATTCAGTGCTAAAAGTGAGTTTGGTATTTCTGTTTATATCTTCATCTTCTCCCTGCCACCCCTAATGGGTTTTTGATTGAGACTTTGTGTTGTCATGACAGACAGCACAGGAACATTTGCAAAATGGGGAGCAGCATAGCCTGAGGCTGTCAGAATTTTAATCAACGTTTGAAAGCGCTGCTGTTTACGTGTTTGTGGTCAGTCTTGTTGCTGCTTGGTGTGTTTGACATCTTTGTTGTTGTTTTTCTAGGGTTAAAAAGCAAAAAGAGGGACAAATAGAACAGGAGCACAGGGCTGTGTGTGCTTTCCTGGCTGCATTCAGCCAGGTTTCCATGTAGGGTTGGAGCTGTAATTAAATGATTGTCACCTTTGTGCCCTTCCCATAACCTGTAGGAACCAGGTGTGCTGCAGTTCAGGTGCTGCTGCCAAGCACCAAAGTGTGGGAAGAGCTATTCTTGCCTCCAGAACAGTTGATGGGGTAAGAACTGAGTCACTCATTGCACTGGGTGCTCTTGGCAGTAACCATTGCCATGGTCTTGTAGAAATGGGCACTGAAGAGAGGGCCAGGAGATGCCAGGTCAGGTTGTCTCAGCCTCCAGAATCCTTACACAGGATTCTCTGCAGGCATCTGACATCAGGGAGCATAACTGGGACATTTTTATTCATGCAGGTCAGGTGGGGCAAGAGAAGGGGCTGGTGTTGGAAATGCAGAGTCAGTGCAGAGGACAGAAAAATAAAGTGAGTGTAGACACCAAGGGGGTGATTCAGGCACTTGAACAAGCAAAACTTGCAGGGACATTTCATTCCTCCCTGGATTCCTTCCTTGATCCTTAGAAGTTCTGGGCATTACTTCGTGCTGTTCTGCCTGCACAAGCCTGAAACTTCCAAGCTGGCATAAAGGCAAGGTTTTGCATTTAAAAATGTGACTTCTTGATAACTTCATGTGTGGTTGATTGTGTAACAGGAGATGTGGAAGGGGTAATTTCCAGATGATGATGTTGTGTGAGCATGGTGGGTTCCAGCAATCAGAACAGTCTCTGGAGGAACCTGATGCACTCAAGAGAGTTTTGTTAAAGAGGCCTAAATTAGTCTCATTAAAGACAGATTAAAATTGAAGGAGAACATTAATGAAATGATGAAACCCAACTGTAGTGTAAGACACCCATTTTAAATGGATGTCTCTTCTATTCTATGCTGACTTTACAGTGTATTGATGTAAATTTCCTTAAAATAAGTGTGTGATTCCCTGGGTATCTGCAGTTGTTCTGGGGCTCTGGTTAAAGTTTGAGTAACCAGCCATGAAGTTCAAGGTAACTGTTCTGTTCTGGACAGGGAAATAATGGTGCTTTTTTCCCTTTCCTCCCTGTCCCTCTCCTTTCCCTACTATTTGGCTGTCTTGTCTTTCTCCCCTGAGGATCTGAGTCCTGTTGCCAGCTGTAACCCACACAGCTCTGGGCTCAGCTCTGGAGATCAGCTTTCTTCAACAGTGCTCTGGTGGGAATGCAAGAGCAGGGAAGGGAAAGTCTGTTCTTGTCATCAAAACCTTGGTCCTGCTGCTGGCCTCAAAACAAACTTAAGCAGTGCAAGTTTGAAACATTAACATGTTCCCTCTTCTTAAAAAAACCTTTACTGCTCAAGTTGCCATCAATATTTCTCCACTCTTTCAAGCATGATGGCACAACTGCTGATAACCAAGACAGCATATCCCTCAGCTCTTGTGGAACATTCATGTTCCTAATGGATAGTGAGTAAAATTGGTTATCTTACCTGATAGCCTGCCAAATATAAACCAGTGTGCAGCTGGGTTCTGCTGGAAAACCCTGAACTTTTGAAGTATTTATTTTCCTAAGAAAATCTACAAATATTACCTCACCAGTAGCCAGTGCAGAGAGGTTCAAAGACAAAAGATATCCTGATAAATAAGTCACCCAAAGCAGTTTCCTGACAAGAAGTCACAGTAGGCCAGGAGTTGGACTTTCTTCCTCTGTGTCCAATTACTCATCCACTAACAAAGGTCTGGCTGTTGCAGCTGTCACAGACCTATGCTGGAGGTTTCTCCTCAGCAGTTTGGGTGCCTCTTTCCAGGTTTGCACTGCAGTTTTGACTGAGCTTTGAGCTTTTATTAGAGGTGCATATGTGAGAACTTCCAAGAAGCAAAATCCAACTGCTTTCTGAAACAACTTTCACTCACGTTCTAAGAGATCAAAATATGCAGCTTTTAGATCCTTTTCTTACAGTACATGTAATTTTAATGTTGCCTATTTCTTTTATCTCCTTATCTGGACTTTTTGGGTTTGTTGGTTTCCAAGCTTTAATGCATTGCAGCATAAGGAAGGAAGCAGATATCCCTTGGTTGCTTAGCATTGGGAAGATGAAAAGATGAAAACACAACAAGACAGTAGAGTTCACTCCAGTGGCTTTCTGAAAATCTTCCCACTCATCAGCTGAAATGGAGCCCTTTCTTCTCTTTCTGTTTGTCTTCAGAGAAATCAACAGAACAAAACAATTCCCTCATAAAGTATTTGTGAATTTCCTTTGAAGTCACCCCCCTACTGTTCCATATGGAAAGGCCAATACAGGGTATTGGAGTGGGAGAGCCTGGGAAAGGCTCAGTGTGTTGGAATTGGTAAAGGACATGGTGTTTTTACTTCAACCTGCCTTTACATTTCATTTTTTACTTCAAATTATTAATTACTCCCAGGTCAATGATATTTATACTGTGTTGTGCTGGTTATGACCACAGACTCTCACTGGACAAGGGGACAAGCTAAAAGATATAAATCAAGATTGCTGCCTTTGGCAATTTCTGTAAACTGATTGTAATTAAACTGCCAGAGGGCAGGGCTGGATGGGATATTGGGAAGGAATTGCTCCCTGTGAGGGTGGGCAGGCCCTGGCACAGGGTGCCCAGAGCAGCTGTGGCTGCCCCTGAATCCCTGGCAGTGCCCAAGGCCAGGCTGGACACTGAGGTGTGGAGCAGCCTGGGACAGTGGGAACTGTCCCTGCCCATGGCAGGGGGTAGGACTGGATGGGCTTTAAGGTTCCTTCCAACCCAAACCATTCTATGATTCTATAAAATAAAATTTTAGGTGTATAAATCCCTTAGAAAGTGAAATAGTCCTTTGAGTATATGTGAGTTTTTTCCCTAGTATTGGAGTTCAAAGTAATTTTTAGCACAGATATTTCACTGCAGAATTCTGTGTGCAGGCTCAGAGTAAGGGAGGAACCAAGGGCCTTTTGTTAGGAGCCAAATATCAACTGAAAAATCAAGTAACAGAGAGCAGAAAATTAAATGTATTTTATTAAAAAGATGATCTGTAGATTACACCATTGCTTTGGAAAAGATAGCAGATTGACCAAAAAGTGAAGTAGAAATATGAGTGGTAAAATAAGTACAGCAGGATAAGAGAAATAGTCATAAATCTTCAAGTCAAAACAGTGGGGTTCTTCTGCTTTCTCAACCCAACCCAAAATCATCACGATTCTGTAAAATCTGTAATTTGTTGTGGATTTATTTGAAAACCATCACATCCTGTAAGACCACAAACCCAGCTCTCCCCACAAAAGCCAATTGTGAATGTAAAGATGGAGTGAGGGCATCTGGACAATCTGTGGACTTGAACTCCCCAAGACCTCCATCTCTGGGCAGGAACTATTTAACCTTGATGTGCAGATTGCTGCAACTGCAGCCCAAAAGCTCTCTTGAAAAGAAAAGCAAAAGCAATGAAATCTCCATTGAAGTCAAAAGGCTTTTCATTTCTGTTGATTTGCTTTGCTTTGCTTGAAAAGGTGTGGCATGGAGCCAGATCTGTGAAGTGATGTAATCTCTGTCAACCAGCCAGAGTGGGGTTGGGAGGAGAAAACATTTGCAGGGTTCATAAAATAAGGCTGAAATTGAAAAATGCTACATAAAGCTGCCTTGGTTAGTTCACTTACAGGGTAATTGTGCCACTCCAGTGGGTTCAGCTGCCACGATGGGGTGTGGAAAGCAGGGGGGGTTTGCTTCTGGGGGAAAGCAGGGATGGGTTTGCATCTCTTCATTTTGACTGTATAAATAAAACCATCCAATTTTCATATGGAGGTAAAACAAAAGGGAAAAAACCCACTTCCATGCAGAGAAGGATGCTGATAGAACTCTCCAGCACAGTACCAGCCTGACCTGCACAGTGAGTGCTGCAATGTTCATGTTTCCATGGCCCTGTTCTCCCCTTTCCCTTGCAGGGCTGCAGACCACACGTTTAGGGAACCATTTGGAAGACAGAGTGAACAAATTCCTGCGGCGTCAGAACCATCCTGAGGCTGGAGAGGTCTTTGTCAGAGTGGTAGCAAGTTCAGATAAGACAGTAGAAGTTAAACCAGGAATGAAATCCAGGTTAGTCCTGTTAATTATAATGAATGCAATCCTTTTTATTTATTTTATTTTGAAGCCTCCTTGCAGGACTATTGTAAAATTGTGCCAATTTGCACCTTAATGCCTTTGCACATTTTTGAAATTTGGGCATGTTTAGGTTGATGAAAGGTTAAAAAATGTAGAGGAACTGACTGGTTTTGGGGCAGTTGGGACATCCTTGCTTATAATACTGGGACTTTGTGTCACTACATCTTGACAGTGACCACATTTTGGTTACAGAATGTATAGTTTAGTTTGGAGCAGTTGCTGAGATTCTGTTCCTTACTCTTCCTTCATTTTGTTGTGTTTTTAGAAACACTTCAGCTTTCAGGAGTAATTTTAAATTTGCTTCATTAGAAATTAAAAGCTTTAGTCTGTGAAGTGTTTTGGGTTAAATTCATAAAAACTGTGTTTATGTGACATCACTTCATACTAATGCATCACATTTTCTGCTCTGTAGCCTATTTAAAGGCTTGTGGTCTCTGAGGATATTCATGTACTCAATGCTGGTCTGCTCAGCCCTGTGTTCTAAATGGAAACAGTCTTTCCCTGAATTTACAGGAACAGGACTCCCTGTTTTACTGCGGCTCTGATCCCACCCCATTTAACTCCTGCCTAAAAATGTCCCTAAGGAGTTAAAAATAAGGTTGACAATAATCCCCTCCTTCTGGTAGGACGCTGCTTTAATAATTGGCTTTTTGTTTGGGTTTTTTCCTCCTGCCCTTTCCTGCAGATTTGTGGACTCTGGTGAGATGTCAGAGTCCTTCCCTTACCGTACCAAAGCTCTGTTTGCGTTCGAGGAGATCGATGGAGTGGATGTGTGTTTCTTTGGGATGCACGTGCAGGAGTACGGCTCGGACTGCCCCCCTCCCAACACCAGGTACCCTCCCTGGGCATCCTCCCACACCCCCTGGAGAGTCACTGCACACACAGGCATTTGGGACAGGCATTTCAGTTCTGAGGCACAAATCCATCCTGTTGTAGGACTGCAGATGACTTTGAAGGGAAAGACAAATATCAAAAAATGTAATTTATTAGGATAAATACTTATCCTAATTATCAACTCATACAGCCTCCTATATCCACCAAAACAGTAAATAAAAAAAATTACAAAATCTACAGTTATAACAAAAAAAAAAGTTACATTTTTGGATTCTGCTTTTAATTTTGCCTCTCAGTGTATATTCTTGCTGTCTAAAAAAGTACAGCCCCTCTTTTGCTTTGAGGACTGTTTACACCGTGTTAAGACGCTTCAATATGCATTAAAACACCATCAGCCTTTATTTGTCTGTCTGCATGTTTGCCTAGTGCAGAAGTCAGTGTCAGTAGGCAGAGCAGCCCCTGAGTGTGTCCCTCTGTCCCTGCAGGCGTGTGTACATCTCCTACCTGGACAGCATTCACTTCTTCCGGCCCCGCTGCCTCCGAACCGCCGTGTACCACGAGATCCTCATCGGCTACCTGGAGTACGTCAAGAAGCTCGGGTGAGTGAGAGCTTGGCAGGGAAAGAAATCTGGGTCTTCAGTGGTTTTTCACCTGGGGTAGTCTCTGTTTCCTTCTGACCTCTCTGTGTGAAGCAAACGTCTCTTCTGCAGTGGAGAGACAAACTGGGATTTTGTCATTAAGGTGGTGTTTACTGTTGGGATTCCTAAACTGACAGCACATCATTTATTTGGTCAGAGGTTCACTTGATGTTTAAGCTTCATTATTATAGCCCTGACCTTATCCCTTGTCAAAATACGGGTTGTTGCCTCAGCATCTTTGCTATAAAGAAGAATTTTTTTAATTTAAAAAATAAAGCCATAGGTCTGAATTTTTAGCTAGGTTTGAGTTAGTTTTCTGGTGGGAGTCACAGATGTTGTTTGTTGTGTGTGACACAGGTATGTGACAGGGCACATCTGGGCCTGTCCCCCCAGTGAAGGAGATGATTACATCTTTCATTGCCACCCACCTGACCAGAAAATACCCAAACCCAAACGTTTGCAAGAATGGTATAAGAAGATGCTGGACAAGGCATTTGCTGAGAGAATCATTCACGACTACAAGGTTTGTTACTGTTTAATTTATGATTCAATTTTTATAGTGTTTTCATTTAAAGGGAGCTGCTGTTGTTTCATAACACCTGAAAAGTGGAGAAATGTTCTACAAGGGGTTTATTCTCAACCAGTGTTTTCATTTTCTTAGATTTTCTTGAGGTTCTGCCTTTCAGACTGAAAATCCCTTAGGTTTGGTATCTGCATGAAGGGAAATCTGCAAGAACCTGCCTTTGTGTATTTTTCTTTCACTGCATTTTCTAGGCAAGGAAATATGGAGCTTGTCAAGGTTTATGGAAGCTGTTTCTTTCTGGTGATTCTGGAGGAGCAGATGAAATGCTGGACCCCACTAGTGTGAAATAAAAGAGCTCCTTATGACAAGAATGATCTTCATAACTGCAGAATATCACACATGTACCCAAGGAAATCAGTAGAAGGTGGCAAAGGGAGCATTTGCCACTCTTTTCATGCTAAAATGCACAAGAATTCCATAATGGTAGTGACAGTGCTGGAAAAAATTGATGTTTTGATGGCAAGTGACAGTTCCTAAATGTGTGGAGTAGGAGCAGCCTCTAACAAGCCTTGTCATCAGTGTGGCAAAGAGCTGGGAAACCTGGGCCTCCTGAGAAGGGAGTTTTGGAACCAGGGAGGGGTCAGTTGCATTTTCCAGGGGTATCTTGGTATCTCCCATCATGTCAGGAGCATGAACTGATGGCATGATGGGGTCAGGAAAGCCTCAACACTGATCCTCAGATGGAACAGGGAGCGGGACTGTGCCAGGATTGCCAGGCTGGGTCTGGAGCTGCCCCAAAAAGGAGCCCTGGCAGGAGCAGCTCCTGGCTGTGGGTGAGGTCCAGCTGCTCAGTGCAGCTCTGGGCCCTGTCTCTGGTTCTCCTCTCTCTCCCCTAAGTGATCTTATTTATTTATTCTTGCTCTGGTGTGATGTGCTCAACAGGACATCTTCAAACAAGCAACCGAGGACAGGCTGACCAGTGCCAAGGAGCTGCCTTACTTTGAAGGTGATTTCTGGCCTAATGTGCTGGAGGAAAGCATTAAGGAGCTGGAGCAGGAGGAGGAGGAGAGGAAGAAGGAAGAGAGCACTGCAGCTAGTGAAACAACAGAGGTGGGTCAGCTTTATGGGCCATATTCTCCCTTAGCTCACAAAGCTGGTAATCAATGCTTTAATATAGAGAGGTCACATCAGATAAACTAGAAAAAATAATTTACAGCAGACATGAAATCAGGGGTCCCTTTAACTGCATTTCTGTTTTTCTTCTTGATTAACAAATCTAGTGATGGCTTGGTTTGAGTTTTTTTAACAGACTCAGAAGTCACTTATGTCAGTTCAGCATCTCTCTTCTCAGAGGAATGTGTTAAGCTGCTTTTGCCATGCTACATTTGCTTGCAGTCATTTGGCTGAGCTTCTGGTTCACACCTTTGCAAAGCACCTCCAGCATTTGCATTCTGAAAGGTGCTGGATTTTTCAAAGCTGAATGAAATGTGGCTGTTATTTAAGCACAGGTACTTGTAGTCATTTGCAACAGTAAAGGGCTGAAATTTAGAAGTGTTTATTATTGCAAGCTTTGCGTTGGTGGGAAAAGTTGATCCTGATGGTGCTGTTCCATCACCAGCATTCTCTCTTTGTCTATAAAAATGAACCAAGCCAAAAAAAAAACCAAAAAACCTACAACAAGGTTTTTCAGGGCCCTGGACAGAATGACATGATTCATTTTTATTTCCATCATGATTTTATCTGCAACCAAATGGTCTCAGCACTTTTATACTATCCCTTTCACTTGAGATTTGCAGCAAGACATTTTGAAAATAAATGTTGTAGGAAAATATGAAGTCTAATAGATTGAGGTAGAACCAAAAGCTTTAGCTGGGGGAAGCCCCCTTGAAGTTTAGATGCTGCAACTGTCTGCCTTCAGTCTGTGTTACTTGGGATTGATGTGGAGGGATGCACCTTAATCCATCAATCTTGTGATGTCAGAAAGTTCTTTCTGTTAAACCTTATCAGCTCTTTCAAAGTTAATGCAGTTTGTGGCTATGTTTTAATGGAATCACAAAGTTAACAGCTTCCACCTTGCTCCTTCTCAATGTGACTTTGAATATTGAGATAGTTCAGCAAGCACTGCTGTATAAAAAGAAGTGGAAGGCAAGGCTTGGAATTAGGCTGCAGCCCTCTCTTGCTAACAGGATCACTTCCAGTAAATCAGGGAAAACAGTGGTGTGAGCGTTTACTCTGCATCTAGGAGGGGGGAAAAGGTGTTTGAAAAAGCCCAGAACAATTCACTGGGAACTCAGACAAGTTGTGGCCTAAAATGAGACAATGCAGCCTTGGTTGGGAACATCCCTGTGCTCCCCCTTAGTGCCTGGGGCAGCAGGGGGGCACAGCCTGCACCCAGGTTGCTGAGGTGTCATCCAGGCATGGCACAGTGGGAGCTTTGCCTCTTGACTCAGGAAAAGGAGCAAATTTAAAAGCATGAGAACTTCCCCCATGCAGACACCTAAACTGGGTCACTTCATGGAGGAAACTGCCCAGCAGTGGGGATCTCCATGGGTACAAGCCCCACATGGATCTTGGTACTGAAATGGAACAGAATCTGTCTTAAATTCTTTGTCCAAAATTTTGTATATGTGAAGAGAAAGTTTCCTGCAAGTGGACATGTGCTGCAGGTATCAGTCAAAGGGAGAGTAAAGAGGTGGGAAATATTCACAATTCTTGGCAAAGGTTCTGAAGGGGTGAGGCTCCCCCAGGAACCGTCCATCAGCATCTCTGGCTGATCTGGCTGAATGTCAGAATGAAATGGTACAAACACAACCCAGCTTCTTAAAACAGCTTGGAATACTTTGTACAGTTTGCCAAATATAAACTTGCTAAAGGTGGAGTAGAAAGAAAACTTAGCCTTGGCTTGTTTGATAAGTTTTAGTCTGTTCTTCCTTTTGGTGTTTAAATTTTAAGATCTCAGTTGGTGCTTTAGGATGTGGAGGCAAAGGAGGGCAGGCTCCAATTCCATCAGTGGAAGGAAACTTGGGAGCAGTCAAGGTGGGAACATAAAACAGGTCACTTCTGAATCCCTTCAAGTCACTTAGAGCTCTGTCTGGTTTCCCATAAAAGAGTCTCATTTTAATTTCCAAACAGGTTTGGTCAGAAAATCCACAAAATTAGTTAGAGAGAGCCCGGGAGTGGACAGGGAATTCCTGTCCAAGCCTAATTAATGGAATGGAAGGATGGCAGCAGTTTATAAATAGAATTGCTTTCTGCAGTTGGAATATTTTTGTTTTCCTGGGATAAATATGCCTGTGGACAAACCCTGTGTTTGCTTGTACATACTGTTCGTGGAACTTGCTTGCGTATGTGTGTATATTTATATTTATATATATCCAAGTATTTCAGTAGCTTATTTTTAATTTTATGATGACCAACATTCTAGAAGTTGGAGAGGGGTTTTTCCTGAGCTCTCCCTGCTGAGGGCTTGGGGTTTGATTTTTTAAGGACATGAGAACTCTAGAAGATATTTCTGTTTTCCCAGGTCATCTAAATAGCATCATCTGCTATTTTTCACTCTCTTTACTTACATCTAACATTCAGTGTATGGCCACTGTGGTCTGTGTTATAGCTTAGGCACAAGTGGAAGTTTTGGAAATTATTTTTTTGGGAGCTGCACATGCAGCTGGAAGTCTGCAGGATGGAGAATAATGTGTTTTGTTGGTTTCAGTTCAAATCCTGCATGTTCTTATCTGTGTCCTAGCCCTAAATCTGTTCAGTAAAAACAAGCATTAAATCAGAGCTCAAGCAAGTATGTGACACACCAAATGCACAGTAAAGCAAAGTAGTGCACTCCTGGAATTTTAAGTCCATATTATTTGTGTCATTTTATCATCAGCTGCAAGATCTAAAGCAGTGGAAGCTGAAGTATGATGTTGGAGAAGGAAAAATAATCAGTGTAAAACAGGAATTTTTAATGTATACATACTTTAAAAGTTTATTTTTAAACAGTGTTTGGATTTGTTTGCCTGCCAGTTTGGCTTTTGATTTTTCCTGGAAGATAGGATATATTTAACACAGGAGGGCTGATTTGCAGGCATTGGAACAAAGTTCTATTCCTGACAGCAGAAGTGTGTCACTGTGAGCCCAGTGAATGGGAGAGAGCTCTCCAAAGTGTAACATCTTTCCCGTGCCTTTATTGCAGGGGAGCCAGGGCGACAGCAAGAATGCCAAGAAAAAGAACAACAAAAAAACCAACAAGAATAAGAGCAGCATCAGCAGAGCTAACAAGAAGAAGCCCAGCATGCCAAATGTGTCCAATGACCTGTCTCAGAAGCTCTATGCCACCATGGAGAAGCATAAAGAGGTACTGTGAGAATCTGCTGTAAAAAGAGATGGGTTTATTCCTGTAAATGCAGGCACAGTGATATTCAGAACTGAAAAATCAGGAGGAATAAATCCTGTGGTTGGGCTAGGAATGTTTCTGTTACGTAACAACATATTGGAAGAGATAAGCCTAAACTAAGTAAATTAGATAAGGTTCTCACTAACAGAGAACACCAGCTCCTTCCTGCAACATTACCTGACCTCTTTGCCTTTTATTTCTTCCCCATTTACCTGCAGGTCTTTTTTGTGATTCATTTGCATGCCGGGCCTGTGATTAACACTCTGCACCCCATTGTGGACCCAGACCCACTGCTGAGCTGTGACCTGATGGACGGGCGAGACGCCTTCCTGACCTTGGCCAGAGATAAGCACTGGGAGTTCTCCTCCCTGCGCCGCTCCAAGTGGTCCACGCTGTGCATGCTGGTGGAGCTGCACACCCAGGGGCAGGATCGCTTTGTCTACACGTGCAATGAGTGCAAGCACCACGTGGAGACCAGGTGGCATTGCACTGTCTGCGAGGTACGTGTGGGCACGGGTGGCACTGCACTGTCTGTGAGGGATGGTGGCATTGCACTGTCTGTGACCTACGTGTGGGGCACCTCAGAACTCAGCTCTCTCTTGTCCTACAGCTGAGTTTGATGGGGTTTTTTTGGATATTGCCCAAAGTTCTTCCCAATTAAGCCCATCCTGATAAAGGGCTGCTAAGCCTTAAGGGGAGGTGACTGCCAAGTAGATAGAAGAGGTGGGTGCCTCTTCTTGTAGAATAAGTGACTTTAGCTGCTCAACATGGAAAATACCGGTGCTCTGGAATGGCTCCTGCTGCATTGTTTAGTCTGCTACCACTCCTCTGCATAGACAAGTTTTTAACTTAATTTTAAAGAATTATGAATCTTAGAATGGTTTAGGTTGGAAGGTACCTCAAAAAGACCATCTTGTTCCACCCCTCTGCTGTGGGCAGGGACACCTTCCATTAGCCCAGACTGCTCAAATTTTAGGACCTGTGTTAGAGAGAGGTTATCCACGAGGCTGTACTGGTATGCTTGAGGCTTCTTGGAGGACTTGTGTTGACCTCTGGCTGTAGCTGAACAAAAGAAGCTTGAGTAAGTGCAGCCTCATTTTTACACCGCAAGTCATTGCCAGGTTTGTGGGGGAAGAGTCTTAATTAATCCCTCTGAGGAAAGCACTGAGCAGAGCTTCTTGAGGCGAGGCTGCAGGACATGGATTGGACACACGCAGGGAATTAGGTGGTGGAAGAAGGCAGGGCCTTTAGGCTGCCTCTGGGTACCTCTGTGTAAGGGAGTGCCCTTCCTCCAGTCAAAAAAGGGACAGGGCAGCAAAAATGTGGGGGTTTTCAGGTAAGTGTCTGTCTTTGCATGAACCTTGGTCTTGTTTGAGATTTTTAAAAATACATATCTAAGGGTAGTAATTATTAGTCAGTAATTCCACTAAGGATAAATGGAGAGCCAGACCCTACTTTTTAGGAGTGACCAGAGATTTATCTTACTAGTTGGAGGTGTTGGCACCCCAGTAGGCATCACAGAAAAATAAACAGGTAATGTCATCAAAAGGGGAAAATTGAAAACAAAAATTTCTGCAAGACTTTTTCATGTAACAAAATGACACAATAGCCCCAATTGCATTGTTACTTACCACAGTGAAGAGCTGTGATTGCAGGCTGGCTTTGCTGAGGCTGCTGCCCTCCCTGCCCCAAAGCCCACTCCCACTGCCTGGACAGGCTGTGCAGCCACTTCCCTGGCTGAATACAGGTGTGAAGTGGCAGCTGTTGACAGTGTGTGACTGTCATCCTGCTCGTGCTCTGCGTGGCTGTATCCACAAGCACCCAGCATGTGCCTGCACAGGGGCTGGTGCTGCTCCCCTGGCACCACGCCGCTCTCTGCCCATGTGGTTCGTGCCCTGTCAGCAGCTGAGCTCTGGGTTTTCTTTTCTTGCAGGACTACGACCTCTGCATCAACTGCTACAACACTAAGAGCCATGACCATAAGATGGTTAAGTGGGGCCTGGGTCTGGATGATGAGAGCAACAACCAAGGAGAGCAGCAGTCCAAGAGCCCCCAGGAGTCGCGAAGGCTGAGCATCCAGCGCTGCATCCAGTCCCTCGTCCACGCCTGCCAGTGCCGCAACGCAAACTGCTCTCTGCCATCCTGCCAGAAGATGAAACGGGTTGTCCAGCACACCAAGGGCTGCAAGCGCAAGACCAACGGTGGCTGTCCGGTGTGCAAACAGCTCATAGCTCTTTGCTGCTACCATGCCAAACACTGCCAAGAGAACAAATGCCCCGTGCCATTCTGTCTCAATATCAAACACAAGCTCCGACAGCAGCAGATCCAGCACCGCCTGCAGCAGGCTCAGCTCATGCGCAGAAGGATGGCTACCATGAACACCCGAAACGTGCCTCAGCAAAGTTTGCCTTCTCCTACCTCAGCAACGCCTGGTACCCCTACGCAGCAGCCAAGTACACCGCAGACACCGCAGCCTGCTCCCCAGCCCCAGCCCTCCCCTGTAAGTATGTCACCGGCCGGCTTCCCCAGCGTGTCCAGAACCCAGCCCCCCACCACCGTCTCGACAGGAAAACCCGCAAACCCGGTTTCCGCGCCGCCGCCTCCGGCTCAGCCGCCGCCGGCCGCTGTGGAGGCGGCTCGGCAGATCGAGAGAGAGGCTGCCCAGCAGCAGCAGCAGCAGCTCTACAGGGTCAACAACATGAACAATGGTTTGCCTCCCGGCCGCCCGGGACTCGTGAACCCCACGGTGGGCTCGGTGAACCAGATGCCGCAAGTCAGCATGAATGTACCCCGGCCCAACCCTGTGAGCGGCCCCGTGATGTCCAACATGCAGCCTGGGCAGTGGCAGTCGCCGCCAATGCCGCAGCAGCAGCCGATGCAGCCGGGAATGGCCAGACCGGTGATGCCGATGGCGACGCCGCAAGCCGTGGCCGGGCCCAGGATGCCGGGCGTGCAGCAGCCGCCGCGGAGCATCACCCCCAATGCACTTCAGGACTTGCTGAGGACCTTGAAATCGCCGAGTTCTCCACAGCAGCAACAGCAGGTTCTTAATATCCTTAAATCCAACCCTCAGCTTATGGCAGCTTTTATAAAGCAAAGAACAGCCAAATACGTGGCGAACCAGCCTGGGATGCAGCCGCAAGCAGGGATACAGCCCCAGCCCGGGATGCAGCAGCCTCAGACCGGCATGCAACAGCCGGGCATGCACGCGCAGGCGGGACTGCAGAACATGAACGCGATGCAAGCCGGAGTGCAGAGACCGAGCGTCCCCCCGCAGCAGCAAGGGATCGGAGCTATGAACCCCCAGGGACAAGCGATCAACATCATGAACCCCAGCCACAACCCCAGCATGGCCAACATGAGCCCGCAGTACCGCGAGATCCTGAGGAGGCAGCTACTGCAGCAACAGCAGCAGCAGGGAGGGGCCGGCATGGCAGGAGGGATGGCAGCTCACAACCAATTCCAGCAGCCCCAAGGCCCGGGAGGTTACCCCCAAGCCATGCAGCAGCAGCGGATGCAGCAGCACCTGTCCATACAGGGCAGTTCCATGGGACAGATGGCTCAGATGGGACAGCTGAACCAGATGGGCCAGCCCGGCCTGGGGGCGGACGGCGCTCCCAACATCCAGCAGGCCCTGCAGCAGCGCATCCTGCAGCAGCAGCAGATGAAGCAGCAGATAGGGTCCCCCGGGCAGCCCAACCCCATGAGCCCACAGCAGCACATGCTCTCAGGACAACCGCAGGCGTCTCATCTCCCTGGCCAGCAGATCGCCACCTCCCTCAGCAACCAGGTGCGGTCCCCAGCACCCGTTCAGTCTCCCCGTCCCCAGTCCCAGCCACCACATTCCAGCCCGTCACCCCGGATACAGCCCCAACCGTCACCGCACCACGTCTCTCCCCAGACTGGTTCCCCCCACCCAGGACTCGCAGTCACTATGGCTAGCTCCATGGATCAGGGACACTTGGGCAACCCAGAACAGAGTGCAATGCTTCCCCAACTAAACACCCCCAACCGCAGTGCGTTGTCTAACGAATTGTCTCTGGTTGGTGACACCACCGGGGACACATTAGAGAAATTTGTGGAGGGTTTGTAGCATTATGGGAGCATCACTTTTGTTTCTTCTTTCCTTTCGTGTTCTTGGATATTTTGTACTGAAAAATTCAGACATCTGGGTTGTTTTGAATCCTAGATGGAACTGCTGCTTCCTACAGATGGAAGAATTAATTGCTGTTTAAAAATAAAAATAAAAAAAAAACAATACAAAGAATATATTTTTTTGTTAAAGCCAGGCGGTTAAAATATCTGGTCTCTTTTGTGGGTTTTTTTGGTTTTTATTTTTTTGTTGCTGTTGACTCATACCTTTTTTTTAATGGGGAAAACAAGTTCATTATATTCATATTTTTTATTTGTATTTTCAAGACTTTAAACATTTGAGTTTAAAAGAAGAAAAAAAAATAATATTCAGAAACTGTTTCCTGAAATAATGCAACATTATAGCGTATCCCGGTAACTTTGACACATGGCGGGAAGATTTTTGTTTTCTATAGTGAACTCTGCAGGCATTTGAAGTATTACCCCTGGGAAGATAGGAATTGACTCTTGCACACATTGGCCAACGCCAAAATCCTTGTCTTGCAGATGTAGAAATTGTTGCTTTGTTTCTCTGATAAAACTGGTCTTAGATGAAAATAGGGATGATCACTCTTAGGCCGTGCTGATCTGGATAGAGAAGAAACATTCTTTTCTTTCTTTCTTCTGTGTGAAACTTGAAACGAGGAAAGCAATTCTAGTGTAAATCATGCAAGCGCTATAATTACTATAAATAAGAAAATCCAAGAAGATTCAATCACTGTATAGAATGGTAAAAAGAAAAAAAACTCATTTCTTACTTATAATATCATATTGTTAAATAAACTGTGTGCAACAGACAAAAAGGGTGGTCCTTCTTGAATCCATGTACATGGTATTAACACTTAGTGTTTGGGTTTTTTGTTATGAAAATGCTGTTTTCAACATTGTATTTGGACTATGCATGTCTTTTTTCCATTGTATATAAAGTATTGCTTAAAATTGATATAAATTACTGAAGTTTTTAACATGTATTCTGTTCTTTAAAATCCATGTAAGAATGTTTAAGGTTTTTATTTATTTATATATTTTTTTCGATCATGTTCTTTGTAAGACATAGCTATGACGATTCACTCATGACCCGGAGCAGCCAGAGGCAGCGGTAGGAGAGGCACGATCCATGGATATTGTAGCTAGCATGTCTGTTTTACAACACCCTTAGCAATTGTTTCCTTTTCGGGGAGGGAGAGGAGAGGGGAATGGTTCCCAGACATCGACTCTTCGCAGGTGTTCATCCATAAGGGTTAACTGGAATAAATTATTAATAGCCGTTGCTTTTTAAAAACTGCATTAATTTAGAGAAGGATCACCAGTGAAAGGAAAATAGAGAGTATTGAGTTAATTCTAGGCTAATTTATTTAGTCTACAGTAAAATATGAACCTATTGACTTTAACACTATTTTTCTGCTGTTAACTCTGAGTCTAGATTTGAGGGTTTTCTGTGGAATAAAAAATAACAAATCATGTACATGTTCCCTTTAATATCCTGTCACCATGCCCTCACGTCCCTGGGATACTCACTCCTCCTCCCCTCAGCGAATTGCTTTCTCGGAGTTAAATAAAGTCCAGGGAGAATTTCCCAGTGTAGGTGTGAGCGCAAACCACGAGGAGCCTGAAGCGCCGTCCCTCGGAGCCCGAGGTGTCTCAGTGTGGCTGCAGGGGCTGTGCAGGGAGCGCAGTGCGCTGCCCTGGGAGCACCGGGCACACCTGGCTTTTCACATCCACTTAGCACTTCCTCCAGCCTTGACGTTTTTATCGGGACACTGGTGGGGGAAAACGGGAAAAGAGCAAATCTTTATCTCAGCTTTTGTCCCCGTACTGTGAAAATTGTGCGCTGCGGTGCCACTTCATCCTTTTTAACTGGAGAGGGTCTCTGCTTAAATTTTACTTGCAAGCTTTTAACTCTTGTACCTTTTTCACTACCATCAGATTCATCTGCCCACACGATTGTCTTCAGCAATTCAAGATGTCAAAATTTGGGGCTGGGGTGAGGTCAGTGAACACTAAACCCAAGGCTTGTCCAAAAGAAATTGCTGTAAAAAAAAAAAAAAAAAAAAGGAAAAAAAAAAGATGGAAAGCCCTGATGCTGTGTCTCATGCTGTGTACTTAAAAAGAGGAAAAACACTATATTTGTGATCAAAAAAGAGGAAACTTGAAATGTGCTGGTGTTTCTAATAAAAGCTGGTAAAACTGCTTGGATTGAAGGATGGTTCCACTTGGCTGGTGGCCGCGAGGATCAGCGGAGCCTGACGCCCGAGGTTAAGATAACTGCGCTCAATCTCGCTAATTCCTCTAAGTAGCCTCCATTTTAAAGGCATCGGCACCGCTTCCGGATTTGGATAAGCTGAGTCCTCTTTGGAGCACAGAGCTGGTGTGGCCCAGGCTGCAGCTCGCTTGGGTGCCCATTCCCAGGGAAGAGTGGAAAAAAACAACGGATGGGAAGCAAATACAGGAATAATTTTTAAGTACAACCTGAAGTGTGGCAAGATCACAGCACCAAGGGATCGATGTAGATCCGATACCCAGGTGTGTTGGGTAAGAGCAGATGTTTCACCAGGAAAAGAAGGGAAATGCAGAGCTGAAATCAAACCTGAGGAGGGGCTGGGGTTGCAGTTCCTGCAGCCTCGGGGGGGCTTCGCTCCAGTCTCCTGTGAGTGTTGATATGAAATTCAGCATATCTGAAGCCTGGATGGGCATGGCTTTTCCAAGTCCCTGTCTGTCTGATAGGGAGGTACGGTCAGTAAGGAACAGCATCCTAGAAACATGGGAATTTTTAAGGCGAGAGTGCACTGGAGCTTGGTGCAGGAGCTTTAACACCGAAGAGGGTGGGTAAGACCTTCCGCTCACTGAATTCTGGAGTGGAATAAGGTGTTTAAATATGAACGTCGAGCTGCACCGATGGTTTTCTGCTCTTTTCCCGGGCTGCCCACTCTGCTCTGCCTCCTGCCGCCGATGCTGCTGCCGCAGGCTGGGAGCTTTCCCTCTCGCTGCCCGCACAGCTGGGCTGCCCCTCATGGCTCATCCCTGTCCCACCGGGACACAGATCTGCCCGCAGCACTTGTGTGAGTGCTCCCCGCGCCGTCTGCCTCCCGGATGCGTTAGAGCAAAGCGGGGAGTGGCCGGGACGGTCCCACCTCGGTCACTGTTAAAAGGCAGCAGTAGATGTTGTCCCTTCTAGCCGGTGGCAGTGGACAGCAGTAAGTGACAGCATTTCGTGACTTACAGGGTGATCTGGATGTGCGTCGGGTGCTTCTCCCAAAGCAAATTTCAGCCCATGATTCTTCCAGTGCAGGGAAGACGGAGCAGCCACCCTGGAGCTGGGGGAGCACCGCAGAGGTTGCTGTGCAGGGCGATCTGTACTTCCCTGCGCTTGTCCACAGTCGGGAATTTAAAATGCAGAGCAGGACGCTGCCAGGGCAGTGACTGAAGCAAGTTGGAGCCAACCCCCGGCTAACTGAAACGAGCCTGAACGGAGGGGAGGATCTGTACCAGATCCCCTGCGATCCCTGCAGGAGCACATTTCATGGCTAATGGTGAAAGCGCACTCAGGGTGAGGCAGGAGGAGGATTCAGGTGTTTCACAGCAGGTACAAGAGCTCTGGTACAGTGTGGGGTCAGCGGGAGGTAGCAGTGAGCACAGCAGAGGAGGGAAGTGTTTGCAAGCGGCTCAGAAGTCATTTTGGTTTTGGCTGCAGCACAGGGAATCTCGATCAAGGGCTGGAGTTGGTTCCAGGTGGAAATGCAGCCAGCAGGAGGGTGTCGGAGTGATGCAAAGGCTCGTGCTGGGTTTATTGCACCTAATCCATAACGGTGAGTGCCCCACAAACCCCGCTCCGTGCGGGTGTTTCTTAGACATGAACCTCCAAAACGACACTCAGCTCGGCGTAGTCCCAAAAGATCAGCTGCAAGCACGAATGAATTGCACATGGAGCTTTCCAGCAAGCTCCCCCGGGGCTGAGATTACAAAGCTGGCTCTGTTCGGTGGGCACGGTTCCCTCCTGAAAGCTCCTCGGTCTGGAAGTGGTTAGTGCTCACCGAAAGAGACCTGCTCCATCTTTTATTTTTGGCTGTGTTGTTCATCGAGGCCAGGCTCTGCTCTCACGCACGCTCCAGCCAGAGTGGTTCATTTCCTCGCTCACCCGCATCCCATCCAAAGCCTTTCTCCAGTACCTCGGCCCCTTAGATCTCAATGATGTACGCTAAAACAGCTCCGGGAGATGAGGAGTTTGAGAGAATTGGAAAAATGAGATGTTAAGCAATTGGCCCAGAGTCGAGCAGGGTGCTCGGCCAAGGTGTGGCACACAGGGGCTTCCTGAGGGCTGCTCCCAGCCCGGCGCAGCCTTTCCTCGGCCCAGCCCCCTCCGTGGGGAAACGGGGAGAGCCACGGTGCACCGAGCTCTGCCAGCTGCGATTGCCGAGCTCCTGCCGCGGCCTGTCCCGCGGAATGGGCTCCCGAGGCCGTTCACTGTGAGATACCCGAAGGGCTGTCTTCACAGGGAGAGCAGGGCGCGCTTGTAACCTGTGTCTGACTCCTTTCCTAACAAGTCCTCAGAAACACGAACGGGATTTTAACCGTCACAACAGGAGCGGTTTGGAAACGGTGTCCTGGGCTTGGCGTCCGACCTCCTGGCAGAGCCCCCGTGAGGGGACCCAGGCGGGGCGCTGAGGGGACCGAGCCCGTGCCGTGAGGGGAGCGAGCCCCGGTGGCCCTGGACACGGTCGGTCGGGGCCGTGAGGGGAGCGAGCCCCGGTGGCCCTGGACACGGTCGGTCGGGGCC